>CAWVOD010000039.1:388228-576367 GCA_963930825.1 Silvanus unidentatus | reverse complement strand
TTTAAAAATAAATAATAGCTATTGTTAATAAATGTTCTAGTTGAATTTTTTTTTGTTTCTATAAATGAAAAGGTTAAGCAAGAAAAAAGCTACAGGCCAAAATGCCGCAACATACTGTTAATAAAATAAAAAAGATCGTTTAGGGCTAATTAATTAATTTTATTAGTGAATAAAAAAGTACAAATATTAGGTAATTGATTACAATCGCATATAAGTATACATATTATAAGATTAGAACGGTGTAAAGATGTATCAGTGGATTCTTTAATGGGAATTGCGACATGCAGTTTCGTTTCTTTTCTTTTGAATACCTAGAACAAAGAAATAACGCAAAATCTAAATAAATTTACATACTCTCAGGTCCTGCAAAGAGTTCCACCATCGTTCCGATCGAATTTGGGCCCGGCACGATGTCCATCCGTCCATAATATATCCGGTTGATCCATTTCGTCCTCGAAGAGATTTCTTTTTTTTTTTTGATTTAAACGGGAAAATGCTTTTATGCACATTAGAAAGTGATCAGGAATTGATCACTTTCTAATAGTGTGGGACTCGCCATAAGGCCATACCCAATAAAAACCCTTTGTTAATTTATATTTACCTGAATAAGTTTTTAGCGAGTAAGCGAGCAATGCGGACAGTGTAGAGAGAATCAAAAGTGTCCTTTGGACTCTTTTGACTCTCTCTGCATGTCGGGATCTCGCTTACGCTCGATTGTTGCCTCTGCGAGGCAACGGGTTCGCCTTCGGCTCACGAAAAAGCTCGTCGACGTGCGCATCATGCGGTGCGTATCCTGCGTTGAGGGCACGTCTGGCAGCGATTGCAGGTCCCTCGAATGGTTTGAACGATTGTGTGGGTCCCTTCGAACGTCTTCAAACGACGTTTTCGGCACCTAAATAGAGAAACAAATAATTAGACGGGCATAAATGTGTTTGTGTTACTTACCCATGTCGATCGAATGTCGTACGAATGGCTTTGAACGACTTCGCTCCACCATCGAACAATGTTTTATTTTTACCTAAATAGTGAAAAAACACTTTAAAATCGTGAAAATATGATCGTTTAACTCACCTGAATCTACCATTTGTTGTCTCCGGGCTGCTGGAAGGAAATCGCCCCTTTATCGCCAATAACTCGTCGGCGAGTGCATTAGACGCCGCTTGTGGTGCGTTGCGAGCACGTCTGCCTGGTGTAAATGGTCCCGTGTTCGATTTGGTCCACCTTCTGTGCACCTAAATTAAAGCGAAAATCATTAGTGAAGTTTAATCGAGTAATGTTTACTTACCTGTGTCCATTATTTTTCAACGGCGGTCAGACAACGATTTCGCATTGTTTTCAGCGAGTAAGCGGGCAATGCAGACAGTGTAGAGAGAATCAAAAGAGTCCTTCGGACTCTTTTGACTCTCTCTGCATCACGGCATCTCGCTCACGCTCGATCGTTGCCTCTGCGAGGCAACGGGTTCGCGTGCGGCTCACGAAAACATCTAGTGAGGAAGAGAGCGACGCGCAAAGCGAGTTTCCTGCGCTCTGCTCGTCGAGGTGCACGTCTGGCGGTGCGTTTTCAGCGGCGAGTTCACGTCCGGCAGCGATTACTGGTCCCCAGGTCCCTCGCACGATTTTTGCATCCATTTTTAACGTCATATTTCTCCCTAAGAAAAGAAAAAACTATTAGGACAGCTTGAACGTTTCTGTTATACTCACCTGTATGCATTAGTAATCGTTCAAACAAACGTGCGTATCGCGTATCGTATTCGGTTCCTGTGGACGATTTCATTGCCATTTGAACGCCTTCGCATGACATTTTCTGGACCTAAATAGAAAAAAAATTATGGAACGTGTATAAATGAGTGTGTTTTACTCGCCTGTATCCAATTGTAGTCGTTGGAAGCAACTTGCGAACGCTTTTGGACGATTTTCGGCACTTCCAAACAATTGCGGTCTCCTTCGAACGCCTTTGAACGCCTTCGAACGGCGTTTTCAGCACCTAAACAGAGAAAAAAATTATATAAACGCTCTTAAATTGGTGCGCTTAACTCACCCGTGTCCATTAAGTGTTGTGTAGAGCCAGTTGGGAAAAAATTGTCCGCTTCAAAACCGTTCGATCGAACCGAAATCCTTCAAACACCATTTTTTGCATTTTTTTGCTCCTGCAACATAAAAATCGTTAATATTTTTCGTTGTTCTGATAGATTTACTTACACTGCATCTGTTTGGTGACTTTTCCGTCCTCAGGAGTCGTTTTTCAGACCACGGGCCAGCGATTTCTGTCTGACTTCGGCCGGATAACCTCACTTTTTGGATTTTTTCTTTTTTTGAGGATTTTTTCCTGAAAAACAGAATGAAATTAATTGAAATCGACTGCAAATCGATAAGCGCTTACCTTTTATGTGTTTTCCAATGGTTTTCGGTCCTTTTGGGTGATTTTTTTTTATTTTGGTTTGGCGACGGCAAAAATTGACATTTGCGCGAGTTTTTTTTGCGAAAATTGCAATTTTTGCCGTTTTTCTGCTCTGAAACGGAAAATTATTGTTATATATTGTTAAATAATTTGTTTGTACTCACGTTTGACGTCTTTTGGTCGCTTAAATCCGTTCAGAATTTGAATTAGGGCAGTTTGAAAGTTTTTGTCGTTTTCGCTCCTGAAATTGAAAAATAGCGTAACTATGGTCGTGTTGACCCGTTTCCACCTACCTGTTTATCGTAGCGACGGGGTTTGGAGCGGTTTTCGGTCGATTTTCATCGTCCACGGCCCCTGTACGGACTTTTTTCCGACTTGTCGATTTTTCTTTGGCCGTTTTTCGCTCCTGAAACAATTTTTACTATATAAATGGATTATTTAACGTTTTCTACTTACGTTTTAGGAGTTTTTCGGTGCTCCTCTTGCGATTTTTCTCGTTTTTTCTGTCTGCGGTGACATTAGATTTCGCGTTGACATTTGAATTTTTTGACGTTTTGGCGTCAGGTGTGCCAACATGTCACTGTGCTCGGTGCACTTGTTTGTGATCCAGAGGCGATTCCAATTGTTTAAGAGAGGATGCAAGAAAAAATTTGTCCCTAACTAACTGAGTTTCCTGCACGCGTAAAAAATCGGCGTAAATTATAGAAAAATCCCTTGCATCCCCCCGCTGTGCATAGGCGAATAAAATAAGACTTTGACACACCCGCAACCCCCGAAAAACGGCAAAAACCCCTCGGCCGCCATGACAGTGTGCGACGCAAATGGCCTTGTCACGTTTTATTATATAGTGATGTAATAGGATTTTGAGATCGATAAAACCTAATTAGATGACATTTGGAAATATTAAGGTGTAGGTCGCTAGCATCACACCAATCACTTAGTCTTGAAAGAGCATCTTGAATTTTTATACAGTCCGATAGACTTGAAATACGGAAGTAAAATTTCAAGTCATCAGCTAGCAAAAGAAACTTGCTGTCTGTAAAGTTGGTTATAATGTCATTAATAAAGAGAACAAATAAAAGAGGCCCCAGGTGGGAACCTTGGGGAACCCCTGAAAGAACATTAATCTCCTTTGATAAAAAGGACTTAATCTTAACGACTTGAATCCTACCTATCAAATAAGATTTTAGCAACGCCAAAAGTCCGTCATTTATGCCAAGTGCAGATAATTTAAGTAATAGTAACTCGATGTTAATGGTGTCAAATGCTTTGGAGAAGACGGTATAGATTGTATCAACCTGATACCCCTCCTCCAAAGCATTTAAAATGTACTGAGAATATAAAAGTAAATTGTTTCAACTGAACGTCCTTTTACGAAGCCGTATTGTTCGGATATTATTAGTTCTCTATAAACTGTAGATAGTTTGTCTGTAACAATGCTCTCCAAGACCTTTGGAATAGTGGAAAGAATACATATCGGGCGATAGTTCCTGACGTCGGCTCTATCACCAGATTTAAAAATGGGCGTAATAAAACTAACCTTCCAAATGTCAGCAAACTTACCCTCATTTAGTGATTTATTAAACAATAAACACAAGGGCCTAGACAAAATGAAGCAACAATTTTTTAATAAAATGGCCGGAATACCGTCAGGGCCAGAATTAGGATTACTTTTAAGAGTACTTAATTTGTCAAAAATATCCCGCAGGTTAATACTAGGAATATTGAAATTATGAAAACGACGACTATAATGAAATTTAGGAAAATTTACGACTCTACTAGATCTGTACACAGACGCGAAATGATCAGCAAATCCATTGGCGATTTGCTCACCATTTATAAGTTTTTTACCATTAAATATCATAATTTTAGGCAATTCATTGATTTTTCTTTTGTCATTACAAATTTCCGGAAGAATTTTATATTTAACGGGATATTATTTTCAATATTTAATATATAATTATTATAACACATATCAGCTAAATTATTACAACGAGTTCTTAAATTCTTAAATTCACTATAGTCCTGAGGTAAGAGTGAAGCTTTGTATTTTTTGTGGGCAATTTTCTTTATTATTACAGATCTTATAAGCTCTGTAGAGTACCATTTGGGATAAGTAGAGGCAGACTGAACTTTCTTTAAAGGAACAAAGTTACTAATGGCATAGTGTAAAATAAAATAAAACACATTTAACATATCTTCAAAGGAAAGATTAGCTAATATCTTATCCCAGTTTTGAGAACCAAGGAATTCTTTTAAAGTGGTATAGTCAGCATTGTGAAAATCATGATAGTAGCCTTCAGCTGTAAGTATGTCTCGTAGATATTCAGATTCGAACGGCAGTTCTGTGTGGAAAGCAGGGTGATGCTGATCGAGAATTAATAAGGCATCTGTAACAGTTGAGTCAACTTTATTAGAAGAGAATAGAAGATCCAGGGTTACATTGCGTTGGTTTCTAATGAAGTTGCACTGATATAAGTTCATAAGAGAACAAACTTGATTAAGAGTGGAAGATGCTTCGATTTCAAAATTTAATGCTGATGGTAGTGGTTCTGATGAGCAGGCCAATTATTCATTTTTCCATACTAATCTAGGAAGATTAAAATCTCCATACAAATAAAGGGGAATATTGAGATGAGAATCATCAATTTCTTCCATACTTTCAGCAAGTGAGTTGTACGATTCAACAGATGAGCTCGGAGGAATATATAAGGCACCAACAATGGCTTTTTGTCTGCCATAACCAATTAGCACAAAAATTGACTCAATACTAATAGTTGAGAAAAGTACTTCACTATGAAAGTCTTTCTTTACAGTGATTAATACTCCACCTAATCTTTCGAATTGGCTGGTGTAACAATCACGGTCCTTTCTATAAATAGTGAACAGATCAAGACCTAGCTCAGAGTTAATAAAATCACTATTAAGACCTGACTCGGTAAAGACCAACACATCATAGTAATTAAAACTAGTTTGTTTTTTTAAAATGTTCAGCTTAGAGCGTATAACCCGCTAACATTTTGATAGTAAACACATAGATTTTTTATGGAACTTTTATTAATAGATTCTGTAATGGCACTCAATCGTACTGTTTTTTCTGTTGTCGTTTCTGGAAAAAACGCGATACATAAACCCCTGCAGGCCAAGTGTCATTGTTCTTTGCTTTTTCCAAATTGCTCAAGTTAATAACTATTTTAAAAGAACTGTAGTGTTCCGGATATCTTGAAGGGACTGATTCACAAATGACTTCAGGAAATGAATCCTTTAGAAGTTCCACTACATCATTACATGTAAGATTTGGTCCAAATCTCGAGGCATATAGAAGGGCTTTCTTCGGAGCAACATTAACATTATTGCTAGCATTACTACCTGCAATAGAGATATTAGACTTTTTTCTTTGTTTATTAGGTTTTCTGCGAACAACCATTTGCCATTCTGAATCAGAGTTATTCGCTTTATCCGAGGCTTTTTTATAATAAGGAGCATTGCTCGATGTAGTATTATTCAAAATATTATTGTTTACTATTTGTGTTGGATTACCAACTGACAGATCAAAAGTAGGGTTATCTCCTTTCGCCTGTACGTAGAAATGAGGTTCAGGATTGTGTTCCGCTACACGACGTGAAGATGGTGGTAAAGTAGTAGCCACAGCAGCAGCGGTAGTGGCAACATCTACAGATTTCTTTAAATTACTCGAAGACAGCATGACATTTGTTGTAGGGCTCTGTAATGACTGCGACGATTTAGAAGAAGGAATCTTTAAGTTGCCAGGAAGACGTTTAGGGTAGGCACCTTCTCCATTGCACTTGCAGTTGTTAGTGTTGTTGGTCACTGAATTTGGTTTTACCGCCTTTTTTGCATCAGCTAATTTTGAGGTTAGATCACCTATTTTTTCTGCTTGTGAAGCTATTTTTTCTTCTAAAAGTCCATTTTTCTCCAAATGAAGATCTTGAGTAGTAAATGCTTGTAACACAAGTTGGTTTAACAGTTCATTTTCTTTACGAAGGATATCAGTATCCGCACCAGAGTTTAGAACATCAACACAGGCGGCACATTGAAGTTTAACACGACCCCTAACTTTGAGGCCCTTTACCCTTACTGCACACGCTGGGTGAAAACTTATATTACACCCCTCGCATTTTAGATTACCTTTAACCACGGCTGAACAATAATTGCACTTGTTTACCGAGAAATTAACGGGAGGATTTTCCGAACCGGTAACACCACCCACCATCTTTATCTTTTTTTAGACTTTTTGTTGAAATATCGGACTACAGTAAATTAAAACTTTTACAAGTAATTGACAGTGGCAGAGAATTATCCATTTTCTCACCTCAATGGAATCTATACACAATTCCGGAATTACAAATATCAAAAGAATTGGATTGGGTAGTGAAATCTTCTACCCAATTAGAAAAGCCCAGATATGTAATATTCTGTTTGTCTATTGATAAAAAGAATAATTTAAGAAAAAATATGAGCACATTTGATCATTGCAAATTGACAAATATTAAATTTATTATAAATTTGGATTTTTTCCCATATGACAATTTACATGTGGATTATGAGCATAACAATTATTCCATCATATATGAGATGTTTGCGAATTTTCAACGATCTTATTATGATAAACAAAACCAGCCTATGGAGGATAAAAAATTATTTAAAACAATTTGTCCCTGTGTCGTGGTTGACATATCACGCCAGAAAGAATTGTTAAATTCAAACTCCTCACTTTTAGATCTGCGCATACAATTTTCATTGAAGGAAAATGCCCCACAATATACAACCGCATATGCCTTAATTTTATCAGACCATATATATTCATATTCGCCTCTAACAAAATTAGTCAGATCTATGTAATCGTAAACGATGAACATGGTAAAAAAATGATAAATGCAAGATCGCTTTTGTAGATGTTTTGGGTTTCAATATAAATAATACCTATTTTCTTAAGGAATTAACTATTTTAAAGTCTTGTGAATGTGGTTGTGTTTCCTGCGATAAAAAATACATAAAACATTATTTTTTTGAACCGGAAATAAAATTTGAATATTTAAATAATCAAATTAAAACACAGATACGTGATTGCACTAGAGAAATATGCGGCCTTAATTGGAATTGTAATGATAAACACAGAAAAGACTACTTTGACTACAAGTATTTTGTGGGAATTCTAAAAAGCGAATTAGAAAGTATGGATAAAATATTTGTCACCACCAGAGAAAAGAAACTATATCTACGACAATTTGTATTTTTATGTCCAACAGTTCTCAATATCGAAGGATATGATTTTAATAACGAGGAAATAGGAAATTGTGGATATCACTTTATAAATAATTGTAAAAACTGTACAACCAGCATTGTATTAAAAATGCAAATTTATTATAATAACTTGTTTACGTGTTAAATTAAGCCATTTTTATTGATATTTATTTGAATAAAATAAAATAAATTATATTAGCTATTGTTTTTTTTTGTGAGCCCCTTTTTATTGCGAAATTATAATTAGAGAACAACTTTCGCTTTCAAGGTGAGGATCGGATGCCGACACTTAATATTCCGTGCCACAGTTATGTAATGTGTCGTCTTCTAATACGTGTAAATTCTCACAATTGTCTATACATACGTAAATAAGATGACGAATGTACACGTGTAGTGAGCAGCGGCATTGGAGCATTATTTAATTTGATATTCATTTAACATCTGAATAACGGTATTTTTTTATAATTGCAAGTGCATTTCCTATACCTACACGTGTCATATTAATTGATATTCATTTAACCTTTGCAAATAATATTTTCAGTATTTAACTAATAACGCCATCTATTACAGATTGCTCAAACTTTATTTTCAAAAATAACAGCCTTTTTGGCGAATTTTTTTTACACAGGGGTAGATCTTCAACAGTGGAATCTTTTTTATAGGGGCTGTTTTTTATAGGGGTAGGGATTGGGGCTAGAGGTTGTATTTACAGCAGTAATGACCTTTTTCCTCTACTAGTGTTCAGCGGTTATTTTAGTTCAAGTCGAGAATAGAATTGGTTAAAGGTGCCATCAAGAGAATAGTATGTTCGAACTCATTTTATAACAGCAGTCTGTTCGTGGTTTCAGAAGACGGCGTCAAATTTCTTGTAATTCCATTACTTGCACGTGTTTAGCCAATATTATTTCGACAGAATAACTAGATGTTCAGCTGGCTAACAATTTATCAAACAATGGCCAGTAACACTTCGGTAAGAATAATTTTTATGCATATAATTTGCATTTAATGTATAAGATGTTTTAGTTGTATTAGTTTTCCATTACGTCAGGTTAATGAACAGATATTTATGTATAGCTTGACTATACTAGACTCTTATTGAATTTTATTCTGTGTGGGCTTGTATATTATAACGTTGGGAGGTCGGTATGTTGGTTTGCCTATATGCAACCTTCAAAATTTTTGCTCTGTTCAGTTCAGCCTTTGGAACTAAATTTCAAATAAAACCAATTGTTTCATTAGTTTTTGTTACTGCTCTTTAGGAAAGTGATGTTCAAAACGATGGTGGATGGTTCCTCTGAACACGATCCTAAAGTCCCTAAAGAGACTGAGGTTGACGAAGTCTCTGATGATGCACCGGTTTCCAATACTGGTGCTAAGAATAGATCCCCGTCAATGACAAAATACAATCTGCCTGACACGAAAGTGTGGTCGTAAATTGGTTAAAGCTACTCAAAATTTGAATGAAAAAGTCCTTTTGAATGCTTTAGGAGAGAAATACAACGATATATTCGCGGATATAAACGAATTTTCTAAATAACTTAACAATGGAAGAGAGAGGTGACTCATTTACAAAGAGAAAGTGATATGTTGAAAGAGGATCAGAATAGAAATATTCTTGCCAAAGGACAATTGGAGAGCATTTGTCGGGAGCTCCCAAGACGAAATAAACAAATTAAAGTAAGACACAAGTTCTGTATTGATTTCATTGCTGACTTATATGTTTACTTTCAGAAGTAGAATATAACTAGAGCGAGAGAAGAGGAGACGAAACGCAAACTCACTGCAGCTGAGTTGCAGCTAAGAAGAGCGTGCTCGTTTAACAGGTAATTTAGAGAAAAGTGAAGACAACTGTACCAAGCTTTAAGTGAGCTTGAATACCCATCAATCAAAATACAGCGGAATTGAGGGTGCAATGCTGAAGAAAAACGACATTTTTGTTCGTTTCAAAAGCAATTTCGACAAACTGTCGAAACGCATCACGGAATTAGAGAAAGGGTCTGGTAAATGGCAAGCGAAGATTTATGGCACCATGACAACGGTTGTAAATTTAACCGAGTCAAATAGAGTTTGGAGACGTTGTGTGGTCGTTTCCAAAACGAACGTGCCGCTTACTTAAAACTACTCAAGGAACACAATGTGGAAATACCAACTGTTCCAAAGGAACCTACTCCACCTAATCCATTGCTGCAGACTTCTCGACTTTTACAATGAACGAACGCGATTTAAAGGAAATGAAAAAGCAATTGGAGGAACTGCAAAAAGTTACTGAAGTGACAGGTGCACATGCTTCAACTTCAAGTAATAGCGAGACTCAAAAAGTAAAACAAAATTTATTATGGCGAGTATTATTTTTGTAATACTCGCCAAAATATTGTTCATTTATTCTCAGTTTTGTTCCGTAATTTAGGGTTGTCTAGTAAGTGCGTTTCTTGAAATTAGGTACCTGTTAAATTTAGTTAAGCATTTTTTTTCTAGAACATTATTTAAGTTTACGTTATTTGACAAGTTTGCTTTTATCACTGATTGCAGACCACACTTTGATATAAGTTTCAGTAATCGGTGATTGTGCTTTGATTTCCAGAGAATTTTTCATTTGTGTTGTTTAGGTACACCACTCAACCGATATTTCATAATTTATATAGCTTTAAGTTATATTAATGTTTGTTTTGTTCCTTCTTAACATATTTATTACTCATCTCAAGTTTTAAAATTTTTCTTCATTTAATTATAAAAAAATTTTCTAGTGCCATTCATTCCATGTGAGTTTCAAATATCGTTCGTTTTTAAATAAACTTTTAATGAAACTAAGTTACTTGTACCATTATTCATTTGCATTTAGCGAATTGTCAATCCAACCAGTATGTGTCATCAAAAACTTTCTAAAATCTTACAAAACGGGTTGTATTTAAAAGTGAATAATTACACAAATGTTGCTAATTGAATAATTAAGTAAAAATGTGCAAAATGCTTAAATAGAAATGCTAAAACAAATTGTTTTATTACAGGTGTGGGCATCAACAAATATTTATTGCGAAGGTCATGTGTTGTAATCTAAAACCGTAACCATTTCATGTTTAATTTCAGTGAAAAATTTGGCCGAAATTGATGTTCTCACTATGTGATTGTTGTTATATTAGTCCAATTGCGTAATTCGTGTGTAGAGACTAGTCGTAAAAAAACTTGCATTCCTATCAAACTCTTTAACATTGGTACCGTTAGTCGAAGAAAGACTGGGTCATCACATATTCCTTAGTTAGTTTTACAAGAAACCAGTTGCTGGTTTTAATTCTTAAGTCGACTGACCACGCGAACGCGACCCGCATTTTTGAAATGCAAAATTTTTATTTGCTATAAATAAAATTCGTATTGTGAGTGCACATTTTTTAAAGTGAACAAGTTCCTTAATTGATTTGTGCTAATAACTAAATATGAAGTGCATTAGTTTATTATTATTTATAACAATATTCGGTAAGCTGAAAGTAAAACACATTTTATTCTTAAACAAGATTTATAACAAAAAAAGATTCAAACAAGAGAGCAACCTTTCCTTTTTCCTCTAAAAAGCCGTAATAACGGACTTTATGGAATTATTACAGGCTTTAGTCTCGGCGATTAAACTTGAACTTAAAGAATCCATTTCGAATGTTAAATTAAACAGGGATGCTCTGCCCCAGCTTCGAAAATTCAAGCACAATTGATTAAAGCCCAACAAAATTCAGCAAAAGTGGTATGTATTTAAATAAAATAACAATTACTTATATCAGACATTATATGAAGCGTATCTTTAGAAAAAAGTTTAATTTTTCTTTCAATTGGATTACTTTCTATATATAGTAAATTGCATTTTAAATTTTTCTATATGAAATTAATTGAAATTAAGTAAAATCAGCAAATTTTTCATATTAATTGCTATTATTAGCGACGAAATGGAAATTTCTAAATGTTTTTTATGGTCGAGTTGCAATTTATGTTACTAGTCAAGAAAATGAAATAAGCCTGTAGAAATTTTTTCAATGACTGGTTTGTGGGTGGTGAGGATTACCCATAAGAGAATACTTTCAAGGTGAACTAATATATGTCTTAAGTTCATTTTATTTCAATAGTAATCACATACCGACTGTTCACTGATGGGATTTCTGCATTTCTATATTTGTTCTCTGCAGCAATTTTGAATAATAATACAGTTTCTTGGATTAAAATTGATGAACATTTACAGATGAAACAAACAGCTTTCGTCACGTAGAATAAATAAAGAGTACATGACAATAATTACTGTTTCAATTTTTTTCACAGTTGCATAATTTGAGGTCTGATAAATATATGTTTTTACAGTTGATTGAGAAAATAAAAATAATTATTAAAACGAAACCTACAGGGTGTTCCGTTCCAAACCGTCAGTTAGAAAAATCTCGAAAAGGGTAAATAATTAAAATCTGAAAATTTGGCTATAGGGGTTATCCAAAGGGGCCGTTCGATCTAAAATATTTTTAAGTTTGTGAGAATTCCGGCAGACAGTGTCGCAATTTGTATTTTTTTCATCTACTTTACATTTATTTATAATAATTTTATGCCAATCATCTGATTCAATTATGGAGCCGTTCATTTGAAAAAATTTTAGTTTATAATTCAAAACCGATATGTTTTTATTGATGTTTATAGACGTTAAAATGTTGAATTTAATGTTGCCGTTAAAAATAATAAACCAGCTGCATGAAATGCCATTGCAAATCAATACTACTCTAATACTACTAAACTAAATCCTTTTTATCTATCCACCCCCTCTTATTAACTCCCAAAAATTTCACATACAGTTTTCTACTATTCTGTTTTTTTCTTAATAATTTCTCTGCAAGGTAAATATAGTGATATTTTGTTAGTTGTATTTCTTGTTTATAAAATCCACCTTTAATAATGTCACCGTCTTCGTCTTGAAGAATATAAGTTGTGGGGTCGGTTAATTTCACGGAATAAATTTTAAAAATTTCGTTAGACCATGACGGTCTATAACCCTTAGAAAATAATTCGCTGTATTTACTTATTCTAACATAATCTCCAACTTTAAAACGATTATTTGGGGTTGCGTATTTAATTCTATTTTACACTGTTGATAACAGTTTCCCTTCTGTTTTTTTAGTTACGTCAATCGGTTTCATTTTTGTCCCATCCAAAATATCACGCCATTTGTAATTTCTACGATAGCTAAACTCAGCCCATAATAATTTTTTTATTGTTCGAATCTTTCTTAGTACTATAAGTTAAAAAATGATTTATTGAATGTTTATTCATTAAATTTTAAAATTGTTGATTATAGAATTTTTTTCCAAAATCGCATTGTATATTTTTGGGAATATTATCAGGTTTAATAATAGAGGGTAATGCTGAAACAATATCTTTTGCGGATTTTGTTTTAACACCTCGGGCCCATACATATTTACTAAACGTATCAATAACCACTAATATATAATTTAGTCCTTTATTAATTTTCGAATATGGTCCCATTTCAATTAAATCAATTTGATAAAGATCTCGAATGCCCCTCATGATCACCTGTCTCCTTGTAAAATTTTTACGGGCCGGTTTGTGAATTTCCAAGACAACATCTCTTTTAACATCTTGTATTATAACTTTTTTATTGTTCATTCTGTTTTAGCTATTATTATTATAAATACTATTATGCAATGACTTTAGCCTCACGCAATTCCTCAAATATCGATTCTATTTCGTTCTCGATTAAACCGTTGTTCCCACTTTGTTTACTTGCAATTAATAACTCTGTCAACTAATTCATTCACATCATTGAAATAGACATATTGGTGTCTATTAGTATTATATGACATAATTGCTTGAGATTTATCGTTTATTATATTATTTAGCAAAATACTTTTACTTTTTATTCCCCCACCTTTTTTCTCACGTAAATGTGGAGGACGTAACCGATGAGCAATTCCACTCACACTAGAGATTCTAGGCATCGATAAGCGTGGGAAATTCTTATCGAATTCTGCGGTGGCGATCGAGGTCATTATTGGCTTAATAGTATTTACATATTTTTCACCTCGATTTCCACTAACTTGTTCATTCGCTTGAAAATTCCTTTTATTTGCATTAGTCAGGAGTATTAACTCTGCAAAGGCTTTCCTATCTTTCTTTGTAATCAATGCATTTTTAGGTTTTGTTTTAAATATTAATTCATATAAACCTTCCGTTCCGTCAAAAATTTTATCATTGACTATAATATCTTTACCTTTAAAAGTCATAACACTATCACCGAAATTGAGTTTTTCTAAAACTCTGTCATGTCGAACGTAAAGAGTATCATATTCGTTTTTGACATCTTTTATTCTTTCGATCAAATAATGTCTAGGTAATTCGTGATTTAAGTATCGTGTCGGGTGATGTCTGCAGTTGTGGTTCATCGTAAATATAACTTTCATCGCCGGGGATGTGCTTAAATGTTTTTTCCATTGTTTGGTCTAAGAATGATGTTTCCTTTAATATATTTTTCGAGGGTTCTGATGAATATGTTGATGGTGACACCACAGATATGTTAGTGATGTCGGCGAGGGGGCCTTTCCTATCTAATGACTCCGCTTGAGTTGTCCTCATCATAGATGACCTTCGTCTCGGTTTGGTCGGTGCATCGAATACCGCGTCGTCGTGATCATCGTTTATAGTTGTAGTATCTAAATTATTTGTGCTGTCGTTTGGCTCGTCAATATAAAGCGTTCGAAAATCGCTAGGTCTAAATTTATAGGAGCGATCTTTCTTGATATTATATTCGTCAGCATATGTGTCGCTTTCTTTCTTACAGCATCCTCTAATTTTATTGTTTTAGGATCAAATGACTCCTTTAAAATTTTCTTAAGAGGCTGATATTTTGATTCTAAAAAAGTTTCTGCATCCTGTCGTTGAGATTTAATTAAATCAAATTTTCGTTTTATACTTTTACTAGCTTCAATTAGCTTTTTTGTTAATTTTTTATCCATATTTATGAATAAAACGATACAATCACTAGAACTTATCTATTTATAGCCGTCGTTTTCCTATTATATTTTTATATAATTGTCAAAACCACTTCTATACCGTCCATTATTTAATTCGTTTTCCTTTGAAATAACTAAAAAATCATATTTATCTTGCCAACAAAAATGACATATATTTAAAAATTGCTTAAAAGACATGTCTGTATTCACAAGATCATTGTATATATGTTCAAGACTTCTTCGATCACAAGGAAATATTATTAAAAAGTTGGCATTCTCTCTTAATACGTGTTTACACGTGTGTGCATAACTCTCTGTTAAATACATGCAATCGATTAATTTATGGCGTCCCTTAGAAAAATATTGTTTAATGGGGCTTTGATTTTCACACACAATATCGTCAAATATAAAAACAGAGATTTGTTTCGCTTCAAGAGGCTTAATTATTTCGTCATGTTCTGAATATTCATAATATCCCATACCATTGATTGATTCTATTAATTTCGCCAAATATCTGTACAGTGGTTGAAAGAGGGTTTTTGAAAAATATACACATTTTTAAATTTTAATCCATTTTCATGTTCTAATAGATTAATAACAAGGTTTGACTTTCCGCAACCGCTATTCCCCACCACAATCATTTTAACTTGTTCTGTTTGAAATAAACTAGAATGACGAGAACTGTTATTGGTCAACTCAAGAACATTGTGTTTCTGAATGGAAAGTGTAATTGGTTGTTTTTTAACATGCATAGTGTACAAATTGATTTAAAATGAATTTTTAAACAATACAATTATGTTATATATAGTTATTCAATATCTTTTATATTTTATTTGAAATAAGTACATTTATTAGTTCATGTATATTATGTAAAATACATTTGTGTATACTTATTCACTAACAAATTTTAATTTCAAATATCCGTCTTCCTCATCGGGATTTTCAACAATAAATAAAATATGCTGCTCCAGAATGTTTTTATTCAATGTGTTTGTTTGATTTCCAAGTTTTTGGGCATATCTCTTGGGAAACAAAACGTCGGTGTTGTCATCTAATGTAACCCCCAAGGTGTTACCAAACTTCATTTTATGTGATCGAAATGCTAAAATTCAAATTTTTTTAGCTCTAAATGTATGTAGTTACGAAAATATTATAGATGTCTTACCGGTAATTGTGTATTTCTTCCCAATTTCCAGATCACTTAGTTTTATCCAAGATATTTCAACACCGTTTAACAAATCGATAAGATTGTTGTTGCTTGCCATGATGATTAAGACCAAATTGTATATGTGTATTATATGTTGTTGTTGTTAATGTAAGAAACACCAAACCTACTGTAATTTAAAGAAGAAAATGCTAGAATATATATACCCCACTAATTATTCTAATAGTTATTACTCACCGAGTTATCCACGTGGTAGCCCCAAGGTAAAGTGTCAATTTTATTGTCCAATAAATATCGTTTGTCGTCTTGTGCACATAGTGCAATTTTAGATCTTGTTATTTAATAAAGTTTATGTTTTTTCGATCTAATATGTTTTTCATTAACATTAATACTTTGATCATTAAATAGAGCCTTAAAATAATCATCGAAAGTAATTGTCTTTACACTTTGGGCTTTAATACCCTTGATTTTTTTATGTTCTCTATATTCTCCATCAGTTTTATAACTATACATTTTGCTTCTTAGAGATACGAAATGAGTCATAATCTTCCCATTTAATTCGTCCTTCAGTTTTCCAGGAATTTTTTTTGTTATTAGAATATTGAACAGGTTATTTTTGTCATACGATGATGTATCAAATAAATATCAATATGTTTTATCTCATAAATAAGGCTGTCAGTATCGGTGTATAATAATTTTGCCAAATCCCCGTAATTTTCTCGAACGAAGTTATAATGAAAATTATATAGTGTTTCCTTTGCAATATCTAATATTGTAAAACCAACATAAATAGGCTTATCTAATTCAACTTCAAGTTTGATCAATTCTATTGCAACAAAATTTTCAGAAAATATTGTAGAGCGTTTAAAATGCGGCATTGCAATATACCAATGACACCCGAAATGTCCCTCCCAAGACGTTGCCAATTTTATGTCCCTATACTATACTTTCTAATAGACTGTATTGACTTGCCGTATAAACAGTTAGTACAGTTTTTATAATAATGGACAACTTGCATGAAATTGGGTTATGACGGATTATGAAACTAGACCCTCAATAAAGTAGTGTTTCATTCATAAAAAATTTTTCGCGGGTCTTTTAACCCCTTAAAAACTAATTTTAAATTTCATGATTTAAATTTTGTTAGCAATTGCGATATGGCAACACAACAGATTGGCTGCGCCCCAGACAATCTCAACAATATACTAAACAAGTGTGTTAGAAAAAGATAAATTTCTACAAACCTTATGCATTTTTAGTTGCATATTTTGAATTTAAAAATATACATTCTTCATTTGGAATTTTAAAGGTAGAAATAGTTATTTAAAAACTGTTTAAAAGGTTGATTTTCGTAAGTGAATTGATAATCTACCATTTAAACTCAATTTATCTGTTAGGCCATAAATCTTCGCAGAATTTTTAAATTTAAAATTCAAATATTCAAATATGCTAACTGCAATGTCGTATAGCCAATCACAGCTTCCATACAGCTTCTATTACTTTCGCTCCCTACTTAAGAAAAGTGTAAATTCTACATTCATACAGAAGATATGATTGTAATATGTGTGACAAAGATTTCCGATGCGATGGATAGTCGAATATGGTCCCAGCGTTGCCGCTTAGTGAATTGCAAACAAAATTGAAAAAGTAGGGATACGCGCTTAGAAAATTGGCATTTCCTCGCTTATTATTGAGATTTAAGATAAATAAAAAAATATGTGTCTAATGAATTTTCATTCTCTATCGACACATATAGTTCAAATTTAAATCCCCGTAGCATGCAAGTTGTGCATTCTTTTCAAAAGTGCTATTCGCATTCCGTCTTAACTCGCTATTTAATTCAATAAATTCTTTCATCCATCTTGATTGATTGAATTTTTTAACTCTATGAATATTAGTAACTCTTAGATTGTTTTCTAAACATTGTCTTAAATATGCATGATGAATTACATACTTTTTCTTCAGATAAAGACTTGTTATTAACTTTTTCTCTTTTCCGTTTGGAGGAATTGCGTGTTCGGGACAAAAAGGAAAATCTTTGTGTTTATCGAACATTAGTTGTGGCGTCTCTATGTCCACTTCGAAAATATATCCATATGGCGAATCCTCATCTGGTAACTCTTTTAGATTTATTAACGTTGGGTCCACCCATTGAAATCCTCCGTATGGTAGCGGTTTTGTCATTACTTATCCGTAAAAATTAACAAAATCACCGTAAAATAAATATGTAGATTCACTTTCGGGATTATAATTTTGCATATATTTGTTGTTTGCCTCCGAATATTTACAATTACTTTGAACTAATCACTAAGCTCTAAACTGAGTTTTTAAGATTGTTTTTCTATAATTTTCAAACACATCTAACAATAAGGTATCGGTTTTTAGATATAAATCCATATATTCTTCCAAATTTTTTATTTTCATTTTTTTCCACACATTTAATGCGGGATTATATTCATCGTCGCTAATATTCTTATCATATAATTGAGAATAGAATAATTCAATTCTGGGCAATACGGTGTCATCAAGTTTGTCAATATTGTCTATGTAGTCATAACAAAATACTCCCTTTTTACAAACTATTTTAAATTCATCCTCGTTCTGTACAAAAGACTTTGTTATAATTTTTCTCTCATTTTCCAAATTTTTTTGATTGGTAATATCCTCCAAGCTTTTAGGCAAAAATTTGAAGGAATCTAAAAATCTTAGGGAAATGCTACTATTGATTACATATTTTTGAAATGATATGTATTTCTCAGTTGAACTTGGAATTAGTGTGACGCCGCCTTTATCATATTCCGCTAATTCTTGAATAAAAAAGTGTGTATCATTATTGGAACTATTGTGAATAATGATTGGTAAATATTTTTGTTTTTTATATTTTAAGTTACACATTTGATGTGAGGGACCATTGTATTCTCCATTGAAATGGTTATGATCTTTTACTTTAACGTCATTTTCTTTAATAGGTTCTTTACAAATGTGACATATATTACAATTCTTAAATTCGTATTCTTGATGTGTTGTTAAAAATAAAGCTTTGGGCGTTTTAACTATTTTATCGATTTCATAGGACATTGCCACCATTTCTTTAACAAACCAGCGGGGACAATCGAATCCTCTATATAATTTAAATCTGGATAAGTTCTCGTCATATGAACATTTAAAATAAAAGGCCACACTATAGGGGCGGTGATTTTGTAAAATGTCTTCCTCTACAATATTTTTCTCCAATATACCCTCAAAGTCTGCATAAACTACAAAAGGTTGTAATTGTTGAAATTGGAAATTTTTAAATTTGAGTTTGGAATTATTTTTATCGGGTAAAGTGGTTTTACAATCATTATATTGAGATACATATTTCTATGTGTTGTTGATATTTAGATTTATTTAAAAAACAATTTAAACAAATGTCGCAAACATGTATTTTAGATGATTTACTAGTGAATCTTTGATTAGATATTAAACGAGAAAGGTCTTTTATTAAACAAAAATGATATATTTTCTTTGATTTATTGGGAAAATTGTAATCATAATCGACTTTTTTTGTTAAGGCTAATAGGTGTATTGTTTTGTTTAAGACCGAATTATTTCTTGATATAATAATCGGGTATACCTTCTTTTTCTTATACATGTATACATTTATAGGAGTTCTGTAAATCAGGATTGTACTTCCTTGATGAAAATATTATTAAGTAAAATCCTGATTTACAGGACTCCTATAAAATAACCCTTGAAAAAATGGATCTAATCAACACATGTATACATTTATTCGAAGGTTATTTTTTTTCAAATTTTGGTATTTGATCAAATGTAAAGGGGAAGGTAAAATCTTTTTAGTTTAAATATTTTAATTTATGTTTATAGGAGAAAACTCTATTGGCATTATTCGTGTTGTGAAATTTTGTTGCTAAAATACTATATAAAAAACATAGAGAGTCGTTATTATGAACATTTATGATTGCTTTTTTTCTTTTTAAAAAGTTACTTAATTCAATAGAAGTAGATTGCCGTAAACAAATGGGTTCATATTTATTAATATTTGCCTTTAAACCAATTATACTTTCTATCGCCCCCGCTCTCTTTTTGTTGAAAATCGTCAAGATTATTTAAAATTTTTGTTGCAATAGTTTGATATATAGTTTTGAAATCCGAATTTTTATCAATTAGGTGATTTTCTACCATAAATGATTTTACCTCTTGTTTTCCGGTACTAGGCAATACAAATTTGCCCAAAAAGACAAAGTTTACTTTCACCGGAGTTTTTTTAAATATTTTCTTAATTTTAATTTGAACACTGCGATACGCCTTATTTAGAAATAATTTTGGGTCTTTATATGATATATTTATGACCATTCCGGTTAACATACTACTTTTAAAAATAGATTTAAGGTCTTTCCATATTACTCTTCCATTACTTTTTGATACATCGCCTCCACCCTTTTTTCAATGAAAATATTCTTCAATGTCTCAAGTTGTTCCTCTAATATCCCTAGGTTTGTTTCAATTTTACTTGCATTTTCGGTGCTTTTAATGTATTCACTTGAATTCACTTTTAAAAAATCGGTTTATTAAATTTATCACGCATTGAACTTTTTTTATGTATTTCTCACATTCTTCTTTAATTCTTATAAAAAGAATAATTTGAAATATCAACTTTATAGTTTGTGAACTTAACTCGCTTATCGTATTCATTTTTTTTTCTGCAAAGACGTAGATCTTAACATCACGTTATATGTATAGGTGTATATAGGATATATATATATATATATATACACATATTTTTGTCAGCAATAGGGGGGTTTTCGAATTAAACAAAGACAGTTGTTTATATAATATTTTATTTTATTTTTGTTTTCAATATGTAGGTGTAATATAATATGAATTTAATAAGTTTATAATAGTTGATATAACATAATCCCATTATTTTATTATTTTCAACTTGAGCCATAATTTAAGGCTTTTCTCACAATATTTGGTAGCACTTCTGTAGGGGTTATAGATGTCTTCAATTGGGCGGTTAGTAAAATGACAATTTGAGTGAATCTTTGTCCTTCTGTCAATGTACAATCTGAATCTGCAATGAACACACTGCCGAGTTCACCATTGTATGTTGGAACTACCAATCCGCTTCTTAAAACACCTATCATATTAGTTGAAGATCTGGCAATTATTATTCCGCAGTAATTTAACTCTTTCTTTATAAAAAATTGAAATGTTTTCATTTTTTTTACATATATATTCTTCTTTTAATTTTAAGTCATATCCGCTATCGCACACATAATTTTTAAATAATTTGACATTCGAAAATATTTGAGGAAGGTATAAGAATTTTCCGAAATTGTAAATTTGATTAATGGAGAACTCGATATTCCTATGATCGACAGTTCCAGTAGGAAGTTTAAAATATTTTGCAAAACACTCAAACATAATGTGTTGTTTTTCAATATATTCAAGGGTTAATGTGTCAAGACCGTTATTACGTTTGATCATCATGTTCAAAATAAGTTCTTAATTTTCTGTCATAGGTAGAGTTATTAAAATTTTCGATTTTTTATCGTCTAACAGACCCAATTCCGCCATTTGAGAAAAAATTGTGTCAATTTGTAATTCATGTTGGTCAAAACCGGCAAATAAATTATAAATCATATAGTATATAATGACAGCAAAAGAGGATCGATCGAATATACCAGCTTGAGTTCTATTTTTTTGCGAATACATTGGATATGTTAGTGTAGTTCTTATATTTAATAGATGAAGGAAGTCGTGCCTTTTTGTGTCTTCATCATAGTCCACTAAAGAATATGTTTAGATGATAATAAAATCAATCAAATAAAAATCTGCTTAACTTAACAAAATTTACTGGATATTCTCTTGCTTGCACAACCACCATCAACAAATAATTGGGCGCTCGTATTTCGGATTTATCGGCTTAGAAACAGTACATACTTTGTGACTTGCTTGTATTATGTCATTATTGAAGACAGGTGCATCAAAAAATTAGTCGATTGAATGCTAATATTTATTATACATAATTATATTTTCATGAATATTTAATATCTTTGTAAGATCATTTAATTTACTGTGCAATTTACAAATACTAAGAGTAAACCGTTTATGTTGTTTTAAATTATATATGTATAATTGGGTGGCCTTTCTTTAGTACTCAGTTTTGAATATTTTTTTTGTGATCAAGATGTATTTTGTAGATATTCAAGGTTTTGAATATAAAAAGACACATCCGTTTTATATAAAAGAAATCTTAATTATAACAGACAATGACGAACTTATTCATCAATTTGTCAAAATGCCAATAAAAACTATGATTTGTCCGACAAAGAACGAGCCCATAATTTATTTTTGACAAAAACATTACATGGAATTGAGTGGAACAACCAAAAAACCCGAAATTAATTTTAAAGATATTGGATCATTTCTGGCGACGCACATCCCAAATGATAAAATTATTTATGTGAAAGGATTAGTCAAAAAGACCATATTGAGTGATTACGTAAAAAATATTATAATTAATTTAGAAGATATTAACTGTCCATCTTTAAATAGTCTTAAAAATAGTAATATAAATTTATTCCACTGTGGAAAACATTTATTTAATAATTTAAATTGTTCAATGCAAAATGTTAAACTATGTAAAAATTGGTTCTCAAATATGAACAAATAAAATCAGATTATTTACTTAAATATAGACTTTTATTTATCCCAATTCATTTTTAACATGACGCTCGACAAGTTCGGTTGGCATATAGTAAGGAAATTTCTTAATGATCATAGAAAATCCTTCCCAATAAACAAAATGTGTCAACAACTTCTAATATACCTCAACAAATTGACAGCCTAATAACGAAAAAACTTGATTTACTAAGATATGAATTCGAACAGAAATTGCTATCATTAAGTCCTGCCGGCAATCTTTTGAGCCAGATTCAAAAATTAGAATATGATTTTAATAATACATTAGCTTCGGAATTTACTAAAAACTCCACGAAAACTTCTTTAATATCAAATGAAATAAATAGTTTAAAACAAGATTTTGAAAAAAAATTACGCTCTCTTGAGGGGCATTATACTATAAACTTAAATATTGGTCCTAATAAGGAGCCTGTAACAAATTTTCTTAGATTAAGCACGGGCGGTTACAAATATATAATACATATTGCTGAGTGTGAATTATTATTGGTGAAAATTAGTGAAGATATTAATAAATTTCATATTTATGTTAATGGAGTACATGTGCCTTCTATTATTGGAAAAAAATTAAAAAAAATATGATATAATTAATATAAAAGACGCAGCATATACTGTGAAGAATACGGTTCGTGTAATTTTTTTGTAAAGTAACCAGTTAATGTGTAGTGAAATTAATTCTTAAATAACAACTATCTGCTTTATTATTTACAAATAAATTATCTTCTTGAAAAACATTTAAATTTTTTTTTAATTAACATATTGCAATTATCTGTACCTACACGTGTACAAATATTATTGAAAATCTGTGTAACTTTCTGTGAGATTCAAAATTAATTAATTATTACATATTCTTGAAACAACAAAAGGATTTGTTTTTCAATTTACAAATTGTATTTACCTACACGTGTACATACATTATTGATATAATAGAAGATTTATTTGATGCACTTTGTGATCAATTAAATATGCCCACTTCCATAAAACAACAAAAGCAATTGTTTTCAATTAAGAAATTGCTATTACTTATACTTCTGGAAATATTTGTGTATACGAATAGAATTTAAATATTCAGAAATGAATCTTATATAGGTATATATATATAGCAAGATATATATTTCTTATTTATTCTCTTTCGTGTTTGTTCATAATATTTTTCGTGTGTGTTGCTTTATAATTAATTACATGGCGGACTACGGAGATGGTGTACCTCCAGATTACCGTTTATGGGCAACATGCCCCTACGCCGTGGAACACACGGTTCCCCTCGCAAAAGTGAACGATCACGTCAGAGTATGTGACTTTGTGACGAAAGATCGCAACAAACAGGCCGAGCAGTGCTACTGCAAACAGTGGATTCTGCCGGAAAATCGGTGGCGTCATCAATCAGGGTGTCAATAACATATGGCGAAACATCTCCTGCGCCACGGTGGATATACCCACATACCACAATTGTAGGATTGAAGTAGGTTATATAATTATATTTTTTTATTTTCATTATATTTGTTATTATTAATTATTATAACATTTCTTATATTTAACTTCATTCTTTGTTTCAGATCGAGCCGACCGACTTGATTCTTCGGACAGAGGGCGGTGACGAAGACCGACATCCAGATTATTCGACTGATTGTAGTTAAATTTTAGATAAATATGTATATACATATATTATTAAGCTAAATATAAATATAGTATTAATCGGATTTGTATTTAATTTTTTCTTCGACCCAGTAGAGGACCGCCAAAATTCGTTACTAAAGAGAGTAAAGGCATATTTAAGGAATTCATTAAGTGACAGTATAACAGCAGACTTGGTAATTTTGACAATCGAAAGTCAGCTATCCCGAGAAACTCAATTCGATTCAATAATTAATAATTAAGAATATTAAAAACTATTTTTCACAAATTATAAAGTTATATTTCTAGCCCACCCATAGGAGATTATAGGCGCCTATAGCGCTAAATAAAGATTAGCCTAAGGCGGCTGAACTGCTTAATCCGGGCCTGCTTGAAACGTGATGATGAGCAGCATATCAAATGCAATTTTTGTATAAATTCAAGTTCTTGCACTTTATCGCACGAAAGTAATACACAAACAGTCAAAATAGATTTAAAAAAATAAGTATCAGGCCTAGACACACCCCGAGGTACCACAATCCCCCTTATTCTTGCAGGCACACGTCTATAAGAAGACCAGGGATGAAAAGAGACCAGTCTTTAGAAAACACTAGATCGGTCTTTTTAATTATTAAAAGAACGGGTGAAAAATGACAGAAAGCGTTGATGCTTGGTTAAGTGAATTTAGTCAGTTCGATTTTGAACAAATTCACAATTACATAGTGACGTCCGAGAATTACATTTATTCGAATCTAAACGATCCTGATACGCCAGTTTCGGATTTGTTAAACGAAATTTTTGTTCCATGGCGAATCTTTCGTGTCGGTATATTCACCTCTTTAAATAGGGAAATTATAAAAACATGATTTAATAACAAATTATTGTGTGATAAGGTAGTGGCCAATTTAACGTATTATTTTGAAATTAAAGAAAATATTGAATTTAAAGATTTTGTGAAATTTGTCTCAAATCCAAATGAATTTCAAATGGATGAGGAGAGTGTTTCATTATATTACTGCTTAATCATTTGTTGCGATTCACTGTTAAAACAAATCTTATGTATGTTACTTATTAGATAATATTTATTTATAGTATATGTGTATTTTTATTATACATTTAATTACAAAAATAAAGTGATTCATTAACATCAAAAGTAAAATATATTAATTACATATGTTTGTTTTGATTAAAGTTCATTGAAGCAATAGAAAAGTGTTTCTTTAGACGAAAACCATAATTAGAGAACAACTTTCGCTTTCAAAGTGAGGATCGGATGCCGACACTTAATATTCCGTGCCACAGTTATGTAATGTGTCGTCATCTAATACATGTAAATTCTCACAATTGTCTATACATACGTAAATAAGATGACGAATGCACACGTGTAGTGAGCAGCGGCATTGGAGCATTATTTAATTTGATATTCATTTAACATCTGAATAACGGTACTTTTTTTTATAATTGCAAGTGCATTTCCTATACCTACACGTGTCTTATTAATTGATATTCATTTAACCTTTGAAAATATTATTTTCAGTATTTAACTAATAACGCCATCTATTACAGATTGCTCAAACTTTATTTTCAAAAATAACAGCCTTTTTGGCGAATTTTTTTTACACAGGGGTAGATCTTCAACAGGGGAAACTTTTTTATAGGGTCTGTTTTTTATAGGGGTATTGCTTGGGGCAAAAGGGTGGAATTTACAGCAGTAGTGACCTTTTTCCTCTACTGATTGTAGTGTGATTTTCTTTTCGTATTTTTGTATGACTTTATTTATTGTTTTTTGGGGGAAGTTGTAGTTTTGTGCAATGTTTTTAATTTTTGTTATCTCTGTAGTTCGTTTTTCAGTTGTTAGTGGGATTGTGTATGCTCTGTGAACCATGCTGTGTATTGCTGCGAATTTGTTTTGTGTTGAATGATGGGAGTCGTACGGGATTATGCAGTTTTTGTTTTGTGGTTTTCTATATATGTTGAAGTCGATCTTGTCAGCGCTTTTGGTTAGTGTAAGGTGGAGGAAGTTGATTTTGTTGTTGTTTTCTGTTACTATTGTGAATTGATTTTTTTGGTCTATTGTGTTGATTTGGTCGTGAAATTTGTTAAGTTCTGTCTCAGTTCCAGTCCAAATGCAGAGTATGTCGTCTACGTAACGTTTCCATAGTTTTGTTTTTAGCGTCTGGTAGTTGTAGTATTATGTTTTCGATTTTGTCAATGTATATGTCTTCTAATAGTCCTGATAGTGGAGAGCCCATGGGTAAACCGTCCTCCATTTGGTATGTGTTTGTTGAATTTGCAGATGTTTTGTCTGGTACAGTGTTCTATGATCTTGTTGATGTCTTCTGCTTCTTTGTCATTCTGTAAGTGTTGTCTGAGAATGTTTTTAGTTATCGTAGTTGTTTCTTTCACTGGTATGTTGGTATATGTTCATATGTCGAATGATATGAGGGTGAACAGAACTTCAGAACTACTCCAACTGACGCTTCCATCGCTGATGTTGCTAAAGCTGTCGCTACTGGATTCTTCTTTTGACGCCAAAATATTTTTCTCATTTGGAGTCTTCATTTTCTTTACTACACTGTCTTTCACTTTACAACAACTAACCAACTGACTGTTGTCACCAGCTGGTACTTCTAATAAAATATTGTCTTATCTGACCATCGGACTTTATATCTAATAACTTCTTTGTTATTTTTTTAGCTATTGACTAACAAACTGTCTCTGCCCTCCTGACTGAATTTTATGGGTTTATATATGTTAATTCACCCACAACTCAACCAATCGAATTTAATTGAAGCTTTATCTTTAGAAATCTAGCCAATGATCTTCCTCTATGACATAATGTGAAATAGTTTTCTTGCGGACTTGCATAAATTCCACTGATAAATATCCAGCTGATGTTCGCAAAAAGGTCATAAATTATTTTTCTTATCTACTTAAACAGGTGGTCAGTACAAGCGCGCTTAAGTATGATTCATGTTTTTGCATATAAGTTTGATAAGTTTTCAATCGAAAGAATTGAAATTGTTTCTTAACAAACATTTCTTAACTATCCGCTTACATTTGAATATACAACTCTTCATTATTTTTGGCTCCACAGCATTTCACTCACCATACAGCCTAGATCTTCGTTACTATACAAGCCAGGAAAATATTTTTGATTTCCACAACTGAAGGAAGCCTCCGGCAAGTCAACACGTGACCCAAAATTATCGTCAAAATTCTTATCATAACCAACTGGATAATATTCTCTTTCGCGTTCATAACTTTCCCAATACTGCTGGCATATTAGGTGGTGATTGGTTTGTGAGGTGCTTCGGTTGTCGATTTGGCTTTGTTGAACATTTGTTGCCTTTTCAAAAGAGCCAGTTATAATGCGTCATCGGAGACGTTGTTAGCTGCTAATATGGCTTTTAGGGAGGCGAAGACCGGCTGTGTTTTGGTGAGCGGTAATGATAATTCATTACTATTTGGTGATGGTAGTGTTCTTAATGCGAAATTGGTGCTACATATTTTCTTAAGGGCAGATTGTGCTGAAGATTGTGGCATTCTTGGAACAGCAACAACAGCCATAATATTTGAGTATTTTGATGGCAAAGAACTGTCTGTGAAATAGAAAAAGGTATAGTACTGAAGGCGGGTACAGCGATTCCCATTAGAGCGGGAGCTGCAAGAGCATTACTATTCGATTGTGTTACTGAAGGTCGTTCTAGAGCTGGTGGAATTGGTTTAAAAGCGAAAATTGAAGATAAAAGTGAAAGAGAGTTTGTTGTTTGCCTTGGCAATGCCACCGACTGCACTAAAGTACCTTGGTCAATTGATGGACTTGCAATTGGCGATTTTATTGTCTTCTGTAATATAAATTTCAAAATGTACTTATTTAGATTAGAATATTGCTCAATGAATTAATTCATTTGTAATTAGTCCTTGTACTAATCGAAACATTATCATATAGGTTTCGTTTCAATTAATTATTTTTATTTTCTCAATCAACTGTAAAAACTGTAATGTCGGTACTGTGGGTGTAGGATATTCAATTAAAGACTAGACATTTCGTTTACGAGGTTTATTGTTTGTCAAAGTTTTGAATATAACTGATTGTCCGGTTCCCGATGACATTCCGGGTTCCTTACAAATATTGTGTACTACAGCACTTTCTGTCAGAGAACTGACCGGTTATTGAACATTGAACTATACACTCTCAGCAGACTTTATAAATTATTGCAGAAACACATATCGTTCAATGTCCTCTAATAATAAAATCCTCTTTATTTAATCTACGTGACAAAAGCTGATTGTTTCATCTGTAAATGTTCATCAATTTTAATCCAAGAATTTGTATTATTATTAAAAATTGCTGCAGTGAATAAATATAGAAATGCAGAAATACCAACAGTGAACAGCCGGTATGTGATTACTATTTAAATAAAATGAACTTAAAACATATATTACTTCACCTTGAAAGTATTTTCTTATAGGTAATCCTGACCACCCACAAACCAAAGTCATTGAAAAAATTTCTATAGGCTTATTTCATTTTCTTGACTAGTAACATAAATTGCAATTCGACCATAAAAACATTTAGAAATTTCCATTTCGTCGCTAATAATAGCAATTTTCATTAATATAAAAAATGAGCTGATTTTACTTAATTTCAATTAATTTCATATAGAAAAATTTAAAATGCAATTTACTATATATAAAAAGTAGTCCAATTGAAAGAAAAATTAAACTTTTTCTAAAGATACGCTTCATATAATGTCTGATATAAGTAATTGTTATTTTATTTAAATACATACCACTTTTGCTGAATTCTGTTGGGCATCAATCAATTGTGCTTGAATTTTTGAAGCTGGGGCAGAGCGTCTCCTGTTTAATTTAACATTCGAAATGGATTCTTTAAATTCAAGTTTAATCGCCGAGACTAAAGCCTGTAATAATTCCATAAAGTCTGTTATTACGGCTTATTAGAGGAAAAAGGAAAGGTTGCTCCCTTGTTTGTGTCTTTTTTTGTTATAAATCTTGTTAAAGAATAAAATGTGTTTTACTTTCAGCTTACCGAATATTGTTATAAATAATAATAAACTAATGCACTTAATATT
This sequence comes from Silvanus unidentatus, assembly GCA_963930825.1. NCBI lineage: Eukaryota > Metazoa > Arthropoda > Insecta > Coleoptera > Silvanidae > Silvanus > Silvanus unidentatus. The sequence continues at coordinate 547,135 of CAWVOD010000039.1, read as the reverse complement.
TAGTTATTAGCACAAATCAATTAAGGAACATGTTTACTTTAATAAATGTGCACTCACAATACGAATTTCATTTATACCAAATTAAAATTTTGCATTTCAAGAGTGCGCGTCGCTTTCGCGTGGTCAGTCGACTTAAAAATTAAAACCAGCAACTGGTTTCTTGTAAAACTAACTAAGGAATATGTGATGACCCAGTCTTTCTTCGACTAACGGTACCAATGTTAAAGAGTTTGATATGAATGCAAGTGTTTTTACACTAGACTCTACACACGAATTACTCTATTGGACTAATATAACAAGAATCACATAGTGAGAACATCAGTTTTTCGGTCCAATTTTTCAACGAAATTAAATATGAAATGATTACGGTTTTAGATTACAACACATGACCTTCGCAATAATTATTTGGTGATGTCTACACTTGTAATAAAACAATTTGTTTTAGCATTTCTATTTAAGCATTTTGCACATTTTTATTTAAATATTCAATTAGCAACATTTGGGTAATCATTCACTCTTAAATACAACCCGTTTTGTAAGATTTTAGAAAGTTTTTGACGACACATACTGGTTGGATTGACAAATCGCTAAATGCAAATGAATAAAGATACAAGTAACTTAGTTTCAATAATAGTTTATTTAAAAATGAACACAATTTGAAACTCACATAGAATGAAAGGCACTAGAAAATTTTCTTATAATTAAATAAAGAAAAATTTTAAAACTTGAGATGAGTAATAAATATGTTAAGAAGGAACAAAACAAACATTAAAATAACTTGAAGCTATATAAATTATGAAATATCGGTTGAGTGGTGTACCTAAACAACACAAATGAAAAATTCTCTGGAAATCAAAGCACTATCACCGATTACAGAAACATATATTAAAAGTGTGGTCTGCAATCAGTGATAAATGCAACATGTCAAATAACCTAAACTAAAATAATGTTCAAGAAAAAAATGCTTAACTAAATTTAACAGGTACCTAATTTCAAGAAACGCACTTACTAGACTATACAACCCTAAAATACGGAAAAAAACTGAGAATAAAAAAACAATATTTTGATAGATTGAGATTGATCAGTTTCTTTAGTCTTCTTCGTTTTTTGTTTCGTTTTACTTTTTGTGTCTCGCTATGAACTAAAGTTGAAGCATTTGCACCTGTCACTTCAGTAACTTTTGGCAATTCCTCCAATTGCTTTTTCATTTCCTTTAAATCGCGTTCGTACATTGTAAAAGTCGAGAAGTCTGCAGCAAGTTTGGCTGAATTAGGTGGAGTAGGTTCCTTTGGAACAGTTGGTATTTCCACATTGTGTTCCTTGAGAAGTTTTAAGTAAGCGGCACGTTCGTTTTGGAAACGACGACACAACGTCTGCAAACTCCATTTAACTCGTTTAAATTTACAACCATTGTCAAGGTGCCATAAATCTTCGCTCTCCATTTACCAGACTCTTTCTCTAATTCCGTGATGCGTTTAGACATTTTGTCGAAATTGTTTTTGAAACGAACAAAAACGTCGTTACTCTTCAGCATTGCACCCTCAATTTCGCTGTATTTTGATTGATGGGTATTCAAGCAAACTTAAAGCTTGGTACAGTTGTCTTCGCTTTTCTCTAAATTACTTGTTAAACGAGCACGCTCTTCTTCCCAAACACTCCGCTCTAATTTTCTCTCAGTCACCATTTTGCCAATAATGGCTTCGAAAAGTTGTTCCTGAAGGTTCTCTTCGCGCATCATCTGCTCCAGATAAGTTCCACGTTGATTCAACATTTCATTTAACTCAATTAAACGTTTATGCATGTCCGAGTTCTCTTTTATGAAATCCAAATTGTTCACTGAAGATTTTACCATTTTTTCAGTGATATCATTGAGTTTTTCACTCATCTCAGCTGCAGTGAGTTTACGTTTCGTCTCCTCTTCTCTCACTCTAGTTATATTCAACTTCTGAAAGTACAAATATAAGTCAGCAATGAAATCAATACAGAACTTGTGTCTTACTTTAATTTGTTTATTTCGTCTTTGGAGCTCCCGACAAATGCTCTCCAATCGTCGTTTGGCAAGAATATTTCTATTCTGATCCTCTTCCAACATATTATTTTCTCTTTGTAAATGAGTCATCTCTCTCTTCCATTGTTAATTTATTTAGAAAATTCGTTTATTATCCGCGAATATTTCGTTGTATTTCTCTCCTAAAGCATTCAAACGGTCTTTTTCACTCCAATTTTAAGTAGCTTTAACCAATTTACGACCACACTTTCGTGTCAGGCAGGTTGTATTTTGTCATTGACGGGGATCTATTCTTAGCACCAGTATTGGAAACCGGTGCATCATCTGAGGCTTCGTCAACCTCAATCTCTTTAGGAACTTTAGGATCGTGTTCAGAGGAACCATTCACCTTCGTTTTGAACATCACTTTCTTAAAGAGCAGTACAAAAAAAAAACAATGAAACAATCGGTTTTATTGGAAATTTAGTTCTAAAGGCTAAACAGGGCAAAAGAAAGTAGAATTATGGGGTAAAATCGAAATTTTAAAGGTTGCATATAGGCAAATCAAAAACCGACCTCCCAACGTTATTATATACAAGCCCACACAGAATAAAATTCAATAAGAGTCTAGTATTGTCAAGATATACATAAATATCTGTCCATTAACTGACGTAATGGAAAACTAATACATCTTATACATTAAATGCAAATTATATGCATAAAAATTATTCTTACCGAAGAGTTAATGGCCATTGTTTGATAAATTGTTAGCCAGCTGAACATCTAGCCTTTCTGTCGAAATAATATTGGCTAAACACGTACAAGTAATGGAATTGCAAGAAATTTGACGCCGTTTCCTGAAACCACGGACAGACTGCTGCGATAAAAGTGCTGTTATAAAATGTGTTCGAACATACCATTTTCTTGATGGCACCTACAACCAATTCTATTTTCGACTTGAACTAAAATAGCCGCTGAACACTAGCCGCTTGTGCCTGCTGGGCAGCGTTTCTCTTCGTTTCAAATTCAATTAGGACACCGGCTAATTGTTTATGTAACGCCCCTAAGCGCTCCATTGCGGACCCAACCATCGCCTGCTATGCGGCTAGCTCACCGGCAGCTTCAGAGTCCGCTTAGGTGACAGGATCATCAGCTGCTTGTGCGTCGTTCAAAGTGTTCGTTAAATTGTTCACATGCTGTCTCGCCTCTTGGGCTGGTCTTCTGGTGGAATCTGCTGCCCGGTGTGTTTGCATCAGTTGCTGTTTGGCGTCCCCGAATTGTTGCTCTTGCTCTACTTTGCAGGATGATCTGTTTTCCAGCGAGAGCTGCTTGGGCCAAGGCCGAGGCCTAAATAAATAAAGAACTCTTTAAAAATTTTAAAAACATTAATAAAAGGAAATGTAATTTTATAAAAATTGATGTCTTGATTGGAATTTGAAAAAATTTATAGTAAAAGTTTAGTATAAAATAATGTAAGACGTTGTCAGGCGTGAAATGGAAATTTAATTTTTACTAAATTAGTGTAACCATTTTTCACCAAATATCGTATTTTTTAAAAGTAAAGTGAATTAGATTTAATAAGGAAATTGGAAATAATTTACAGCTGATTTTTTGGTTGTTTTAAATATCTTTCAATAGTCTTCACTTACATGCTGTTGATAACAGTATTAAAAGAATTGATTTCATTATATTGTGTAAAATCCAATGGCAACTCATCAATTTCTGCACTTAACTCAAGTATCTAACACTATTTAAATTTATTGTAGAACTGCTAATTTACTGTGGCGTACTTTCGCGGACCCGAGCAATTCGCCTCGAGCGCCAGGTGTTTTAAGGCAAAACACCAACCGTACCGCGGGTAAACCCTCAGTGAAGAAATTTAATTTCAGGGGTCAATAATAATGTATTTACTTAAACGTACCGTATTAAAAAGAAAACAGAAATAAATTGAACTTAAAATTAATTTATTTAAACTGATAATAAATAAAAAAAGAGTAAAACACTTGTAACGAAATAAAATAAATAAAATCAATTCGAAACAACTTACAAAGGAAAATAATAAATATGCGGAGGTACGTTTTTGAAAGAAATAATTATGCAGAACAAACTATGCGGTCCAAAACAAAATGCAGAAAATACACAATGCGGAAATGAAGCGCAGTCAGTAAAAAATACAACTTATATTTTTAGTTCTGCCAAGTAAGTGGCTTGCTTGTGCTAATTAATCCTTTATTTATGTACACTTATGAAGAAAATGTGAAAACACAACAATTGTTCATCCAAAAATATAAAAATTATTCAAAAAGTGGCATTCTTACAATGCAAATGTAAACAAAGCTGCACCAAGATAACATTTCTCATTTTTGATGTTTGGCGCTAGTGTGCTTATTTTTATTCGTCTATAATTCTAGACGGTTTCTTCTTACTTTTCCGATTTTTATTTGCATTTAAAGCATTCTCTACAGCATTTTCAATTCAATTCGGTTTTTGTTGTTTCAAGGCTAATTTCGTTCTTTTGACAGCCTGGTTAAAAGTAATGCCCTTACAAATAATTTCATTTCCATCCAGATCATGTTTTCTTTCACCTTTTCTTGTGATGCCTCTACCTATTGTTTTATTCACTAGACATTTCTTGTAATTAAAACCCAACATAGTTTTACCTTTCATTGCACCCGCTACTAATAATGAAGCGAATTTATCTTTTAGATTCTTATCTTTTGCTTTAAATGGACCCATTGCTTGTTTAGCTAAACTCTTATAAGCCCTATGTCTCTCAGTCAAATCTTTATTTTTCCAATAGAAAAAATCGTGCTCCTTTAAGATGTTAGCCTTTAACAAGGCGCATGGAGGTAATTTAAGTAAAACTAGTGCTTCAAATTTCAAAAATAGTCTGTAAAATTCTCTAATTAATAAATTGGGTGTTGAATTACATATACCTGTTAAAAATTTTTGTGGACTTGGAACCAAATTTAGAGCAAGATTAAAATGAGGTGATCAAGGGGTTAATAAACTAGATTCAGCTTGTAAAGAACACGATATTGCCTATTCAAAACATAAGTCCTTAGAAGATCGTCCTCCCTATCAACCACAGGTACAATATAATCTAAAATGTTATTCCTATTGCCACAATATCCTTTATTATATATTTATATACGACTTATATAAAATAAAATAGTGTTAGAATTAAATTCTGTTTAAACGAAAATATTTTAATATTTTAAAAGAGAATATGGATTATTTTAGTGATGAAGAAGTTGATATGAATGCTGTAAAGCAGCTTACCACAGAACTTCAAATAGCATTAATATTGCTTGAAGTAAAATTTTTCGAGGAAGTAGCACAGCTTTTCCGCCACATTATATATCAATTGATTCTCGAATTACAAGTAGCTCATGAATTAGTTAAAGAACTCAACGAAGAACACAGCCCCATCAATAGAGCAATGCGGCAAAGAGAAAGATTACTTCAAAAAGCTATAGATAGAGAATTTTTAGAAAATATAATCTTGGGATCAAAATGAAGGTAATCCTAATAGAAATAATAATGACGCCGATGAAGGGTACGAAACGACCCACAATTAAGAATAGTGTGCCTACCAATTATTGTAGGCACACTATTAGGTAATTATTTACTTTCTGGACACCACTCCGATTTTTAAGAAATTTTCAGAATATGTGTATTTTGGGCAGTAAATAACGAATCTGCAAACGAAAATTGGGGCAAATGCCCCGTTTTTGAGATATTGCACTTTGAAATGTCAAATTTTTCAACTTCACTCTGTATAGATGAAAGTTCACTTTTAGGTTATTTTGATCACTTTGTTAACATTTTTTACTTCTTTTAAACAGTAAAATAAATATTTTAATTAAAATAACTTGTTTTTTTTCTCTTATTGTTTTACCAATGATGTTAATTTTACTTCTTTAAATAAAACAAAGTTTTTTGAGTAATTTAAAATGATACAAGGTGAGTATGGTTGCATACTGTTTCATTTTTTAAACCATATTGTAAAACTTTCTAAGAATATTACTTGTTCATTATTCATTGTACAGTTTTTGTGGTAAATTTTCCTGTTTAAAATAAAAACCATTTGCAAAAATTTTCCTTCTTTTTTTAATTCAAATTTAATCGAACTGTTCAAAATGATCTTAGGTTAGTGGGGTTGTATATTTTCATAGCCAACTATTTTGAATTTAAATAGATTGTTGTTGTTTGAATTTTCTTGTAACTTAAATCAAAATGAAATTTCACGAGATAATTGTTATGTGCAATAACGAAGAGGCTGTAATTGATTACCTCATATCTTTGGAGGTAATTAAATTTAATTACATTTGTGAAAAATGTAACCAAAACTGTTCTTTGAACAAAAAAAACCTTAATGTACCGATGCCGAAAGCATATTAAATCAAAAAAAGGAAAATCCAAGTGTGAATTTAAGAGAAAGGCACAAAAAAATACATTTTTTGATTCACACTTGAAAGTGCCCAAAGCATTAATGTTCAGTGGCTATTTTTTGTTTTTCAAACATCCAAGAGTAAAAATGATAGCCAATGAAATGGACATTTCTATAAAGTCCATAATAGACTGGTCCAACTTTTGTCGGGAGGTAAATATTTAAAAAACAAATGTGTTAATTGTATTTAATATTAATGATATTAATAGGTGTGCATCCATTGGACAAAAAGAAATGAAGTGGCTAAAATAGGAAATTTGGGGTGGGGTCCTGGAAAGATAGTTGAAATTGACGAGACCAAAATTGGAAAAAGAAAATTTCATAAAGGCCGTCTAGTCGAAGGGCAATGGATTTTTGGAAGGATTGAGCGTGGCTCAAAGAATATGTTTATGGTACCGGTCGATAACAGAAACACGACTACGCTAATTCAAATTATCAGGGAGAAAATTTTGCCAGGAACGCTAATAATTAGCGATTGCTGGAAGGCGTACGACGTGCTGGAAAACGCGGGATACCAGCACTTGACAGTTAATCACTCTGCCAGTTTTGTAGATAGTAATTGCAGTTGATTAATATAATATTTAGGTTATAGGAGCTCATACTCAAAATATTGAGCGATTGTGGAGGGATCTCAAAAATGGAATTCTTCGATTTGGGACCAGAAAGGCCCATTATATTGGGTACATTTCCGAATTTATTTTTAAAAAACAAGTTGCTCACAACGATTTGTTTGAAACGTTTTTAAAAGAAACCACTTTAATAAATTATTAATTATTTATTCATGTAGTATTTCTTCTTAAATTATTGTTCAATGTTTCATACACGTTATGCATTACGCACTTTGAAAAGTATTTGTCACGATTTGTTTCTGCATTTTCGTGAGTAGTCCAGTACTTATACAGATCTCGTATCGTCGAGAAATATTGTGACATAAGCGATGATGTTTTTACTCGAACCAAAAAGTTGTAAGCGTCCATATAGTCGCGAATTCCATTTAAAAACAAAAATGAACAGATTTTTACTCTTTCTGAATAAATGAATGTAGTTGAAGCCAAACAAATCTTTATATATTCGGGCCATTGATAATATGGCCCAACTACATCTTGCACCAACCAAAGATAATCGTCTATAAAAGCCAAATTAAAAGTACATATTGCATTTCAACGTAATTACACACGTTAACTTACTTAGATTAACTAATGGTTCGTAGGCTTTTGTCATTTTCTATTCTAATAGATCCAAAGAATTCATTTTGGGAAAATTTAAATATTCAAACAACAACAATCTATTTAAATTCAAAATAGTTGGCTATGAAAATATACAACCCCACTTACCTAAGATCATTTTGACCTGTTCGATTAAATTTGAATTGATAAAAGAAGGAAAATTTTTGCAAATGGTTTTCATTTTAAAGAAGGAAAATTTACCACAAAAACTGTACAATGAATAATGAACAAGTAATATTCTTAGAAAGTTTTAAAACATGGTTTAAAAAATGAAACAGTATGCAACCATACATACCTTGTATTATTTTAAATGATATAAGGATCACAATCACCTAAAAGTGAACTTTCATCTATACAGAGTGAAGTTGCCAAATTTGACATTTCAAAGTGAAATATCTCAAAAACGGGGCATTTGCCCCAATTTTCGTTTGCAGATTCATTATTTACGGCCCAAAATACACATATTCTGAAAATTTCATAAAAATCGGTGTGGTGTCCAGAAAGTAAATAATTGCCCACTATTATTACACATTGTAATATACTTGTCAATTATTATTATATTATTAAATTTTTATAAATATGTTTTTGTTTTATTTCGATATTAAGAAAAATATTTTTTCAGACTAAAATAAGCTCTAATACGTAATATTCTGTTAGGTTCCCTGTTCGTTCCGGTTTGAGAAAATAACTGTAACACCTTTTTAATTTTAATTATTGACAGTTTATTCGGAAACTGTAGACTTAACAATATACTCGTAACGTAGCTTAACTTGACTTGACTGCAACGTAACTTCTTCTTGCTTAATTTTAAAAATACATCGTTATATAAACAGTTTTAGGTGATTAACAAGGTAAAAGACACAGACAGTTAAGGATAAGGTAAAATAATTCCGCGATCTGGTCTCAGAATAGATGATATAGATATAATATATATATAAAATAGACCCAAAACAAAAACGGACAACTTAAAGATGTGACTTGAACTGACAACTGTGAACAACTGACTTGACTCAAAAATCAGTTTACAGCTCTATTAAACTAAATATTCATTAGTGTGGTTTCTTTTAAAAATCCCACAAATCTCTTTTCGAAATTTATTTTTCGCTTGAATATAAATTCCGCTAAGTAGCCTTCGTAGTGGGCCTTTCGAATTCCAAAACGTGGAATCCCAGATTTTACATCTCGCCACAATCTTTGAATATTTTGAACGTGAGCTAATTAAAATCAATATATTTAGAATAAACTACTGAAAATTCTTAATTATCCACGACATTTTTTCAAAGATTCACCGAAAGATGTTGGTATCCTGACATTTCCAGGCAACGATGAGCTTTCCAGCAATTGCTAATTATGATTGCACCTAGAACGATTTTTTCTTTAATAATTTCCAACAATGTGTTAAAATCGCGATTATCAACTGGCTCATTAAACATCTTTGTTATAAGGTGCTCTATCCCACCGAAAATCCATTGGCCCTCTTTTAGACGCCCTTTATGGAATCCATAGTAATAAATTGTGACCTATTTTTCTTTCTCACACTTTTGTTATGTTTTTTCAAAATTTTTTTGACTTTTGAGGCGTTTTTTATCTTTGGTTTCTGACTATTCCACTCACAATTCTAAGCTCTTCCTTATGCACACTTGCGGGAAGCTGGATGGGGTGTGTGAACGGAGGAGATATCATCAAACAAATACGTAAAAACTGAAAGACGAAACATGCCATGAAATATCGGTGTCAGTTTGAGTGTTTGTGTCGTGAAAAAAATGTGCAAATATGAACCAAAACGAGCCAAAAACCGTGAGTAAAAACCACCCTTTGTATTGTTTGGCCGAACGGAGTGAGACCCCATGATGCGCAGCAGAGCACTACCCGCATGGGAGATATGTCAAGGTTGTAAATAAAGATCCGCGAAGCGGCGACGGCGAGTGAAGCGAGCTACGCGAGAGCGCAGCAAAAACCGTGAGTAAAAACCTCCTTTGTATTGCTTGACAAGGTTTTGCGAGGCGTAGCCGAGCACCTTTCCCCGAAGGGGCAACGACCGAACGAAGTAAGGCCCCATGATGCGCAGCGTAGCACTACCCGCATGAGAGACCTGTCAAGGTTTTAAATAAAGAGCTGCGAAGCGAGCTACGCGTAAGCGCAGCGAACGCGTCCTATTCTGGAAGCGAATGGGCTAGGATGCTCTAAGCGGACCCGAAGGGTCCGCAGAGCCTTCTAGTTTGCTCTTTATAATTTTTGCTTCGTCAATTTCGACTATCACGCCAGGACCACCAATATTTCTAATTTCCTGACGTTTTTACCAATGTATGCAGACCTAATATTAGAAACCGTACTTAATTGAATTTATAGCAATATTTATCTTAAATTTGTATAAGTATAAGTTTGCCCAATCGGTTACTGAATGACCAGATAACTCTAATTCTTTTTCCATTAGTTGAACTCGAGGACGCCCAAAAATAAAAAAGAAAGTACCCCACGAACATACAAACTTTTTGAACACTTAAGTGGCAATTAAAAAACTATTAGATAAGGCATTTTTAAGGAATTCTCACCTTTTCTTGCCGTTCTTGGATTTAAAAGTTTTATTGCACCGAAACTGTAATATTTCCTTATTAATAGTGCACTTTTCATTGCAATTGCTACAATTTAAATGTAGCTTAATCACGTCTAAGGATATTAGAACAGCAACCAAATTTTCTGGTTTAGAGCACAAAGAATTAATTCGTGAAATTTCATTTTTAATTAATGACAATTTGAAAGAAGGGTTATTTGAAAAACAATCTTATTGTATGTATAATGCAATCATACATACCTATTTTCAGTTCTACTCAGTTTAAAATTTGAGGTTAAAGAAAGAAAATATCTACGATATTTTCAAGATTGAAAGGAAAATGATGGTTTTTAAACAAGGAAAATAAAACAAGAAGCTATAATAACGTAACTGATAATTTTATTATCTAGAAGAAGGACAATGTAATAAAAAGTAAGCATTTTAAAGTAAAATATCTCTAACCTGCACCTTTTCTCAAAATTTCATCAAAATTTGACGTGTTGCAGGAATATGCAAAATTACGAAAAAAAATTAACAGAAAGAAATTTACCACAATCACATACATTGATCTCGACATAGTCAATTTATACACAAATATTTCAATAAAAGCAACCTTAACACTTACTGTTGGGGTCGATCTACAAATTTAAATCAAGTAACAAATACACACAAGTAAAGTACAGTGATTCGTCGCAGATTAGTAGAATCTTGCTGCTAATTAGAATTTGCTACAAAGCACCGGACAAATTCGCTCTGTTGCCTTCTCATCTATCAAAAAGCTACCTGTCTATTTTATTCTATTTTATTGTATTACTTCAAAAAGATTTTAAATTTATACATTTTACAATTTCTATATTCATCGTTCTAAAATTGTTAATATTAGCGAGTATTTTTGACAACATTATATACAATTATACAATTATCAACATTACAAGAAATTAATTAATATACTAAAATTCTACGTTTTGTTTGATGTACTGACTTGCCACGTTTTCAGACATCCTCGAGTCGGGTCCGCATTTTCATCGTTCTCCCTCATTTTGAGGGTGGTCTTTCGATAAACCAACATAGTACCCATAACTAACAAACAAATATTTACAAGAAAACATGACAGATAAAATAGTATTATAAAATAAATGAATTCTTACCCATGGACAGCCTTGTAGCACCACTTTTAGCTATCATCTTTATAGATCACAGAAAAAAAATACATAAATTACCCCTTGCAAAATACTCGTACGTACAATCATGGCACCGATTAGTTGACGACAACCTTTACATAGCACAGTACATAATACAGTAGACTCTCAATTAACCGACCATGGTTTAACAGACTTCCCGGCTTAGCCGCCCTCTTCAACTTGGTCCCGATTTTACAAATTCCCCGTATTAACTGTTTGGCGCTTCCGTTATCCGTTACCAGTACAATACATACATATGTACTGTTTTAGTCCAGTTTTATCACGTCTAAATTTATCTAATATTCGAGACTTACTCGTGATCAAAAAGAAGTACATACATATGCAAATATGTACATACATATTATGTAGATACATTCGAGGATTCATACATAGTTTGTTTGATAATCTGTTAATGGAAGTGTGTAAGTAGCTATAAATTCCTATAGGAAGGTACTTGTAAGGAACAATTACTCCATACACATTGTTATTCTTATATATATTAGATACTTCATGATGTCCGAAAAAAAGGAAAAGAGTTGTCGTTTCTTTAAATAACAAACTTCAAGCATTAGAAAGGAATGATAAAGGGGCACAATTGTCTGCAATTGCTCGTGAATTGAATGTTGGTCTTAGTACAGTCAAGGAGTGGAAAAAGAATAGGTCAACTTTAGAGGCATATACCACACAAATACACAATGCACAATCCTTAAAATCGAATTTTATCTTGAAAAAATCAAACTTACGTTGGAGTGGACGAAGCCTTGTGGTTATGGTTTTCGATGCAAAGGCAAAAAGGTGTACCGATATTAAAAGAAAATGCTTTGGAAATAAATCTAGAATTAAAGGTTGGCGAATGTTTCACAAGTGAAGGTTGGCTGTCTCGATTGAAAAAACGCCATGGCATTAAGTGCCTCAAAATTTCAGGGGGAAAATTATCAGCTGACAACGTGGCAGCCGAAGAATTTAAAAATACATTTGCTGAAAGAGTCTTTGAGAATGAATTAACGCCAGATCAAATCTACAACATGGATGAAACTGGATTAAATTATAAATTATTGCCATACAAGTCACTTGTGAGTTCAAAAGGGTCAGCAATATCTGGGTACCAAATTTCAAAAGAAAGACTGACTGTTCCTTTGTGCAGTAATGCATCGGGAACGCATAAACTTCCCCAATTTGTTATTGGGAAACATAAAAAACCACGTGTTTTAAAAATGTTAATCCTGCATGCTTCGCCGTACATTACTGAAATCAAAAATCGGCTTGGATGAATTCAATTCTATTTACAGAATGCTATGAGAAGAAATTTACTCCTAATGTCAAGGAATTCTTGAAATCGAAAAACTTACCATCTAATGCAGTTTTATTGGTAGACAATGCTCCTTCACACCCTGATGTCTCCAATTTAGACAGACATAAATATTATCTTTTTGCCACCTAATGTTACTTCTTCAATTCAACCAATGGATCAGGGCGTAATCGATGCTTTCAAAAGGCGCTATAGGCAAAGACTCATAAGAGATCCTCTGCAAAAAATGCATGACACTGGGTTACTGACTGCATTTAATAGAATTGATTTAAAAAATGTCATTTATATGATGGCGAGTGCTTGGGAGAATATATCATCGTCAACAATTCAAAAAACTTGGCGAAAATTGACTGATTGTTTTCTCAGCAATGATAAAGATGAAACTGACGACGTTAATTTTGACAAAAACGAGGAAATATCAGATATTCAACAAAATATTTAAAAGAAATTGGGTTTTCAATTGATATGGATAACGTAAATACTTGGTTGAATGATGACGGAGAGGATGAAATCATTTATGAGATTTGGAATTCTATACGACCGGGCCCTTCAACTAATAATGATTCTGAAGCAGAATTAGACAGCGAAGACAATAATTCGTTGGTTTTACAAATCGACGGAATTAAAGCATTTAATACTGCTTTAAATATGTAGAACAACAAGAATCTTCAACGTTGTTAGATACTACTTTTTTAAGAAAGTGGCGAAATTATGCCTCAACTAAAATGTATAAAACTTTTAAACAAACAAAAATAACTGATTTTGTAAAATCTTCTTAAACCATTAATGTACTATCAAGTGTTTATTCTTAATATGTAAATTGTTTCTAATGTATGTAAAACTGTATTTTAGAAGAATTTATTGTTTAATTTTCGAACGAATATATATTTTATTACATAATATATGTAGGTAAGTAAACATATGTACATACATATGTATTTTCTTTCTAATAACCAGACGGTTAATCCGGAGAATAATTTTGTAAAAGTCAGTTAATACGGAGTTTTGCAGCCCCCGCTTTATCGAGATTTCTCATTTATCCGAATTCTTTAAAGTCCCGCACTGGTCGGTTAATCGAGAGTCTACTGTATTAACTTCTTGATTTAACCATTTACAAATATAACAACATAAATTTCGACATATACAGGGTGTTTCAGTAAAGGTGGGCAAAAAAATGGGTAAATGGGCAAAAAAAGTGGGTAAATCCGGTGGATCGAAAACTCATTTGATTTTCATGGAAATGCCTCTGCGATAATAGAGGCACTCAACTTTTTCGGCGTGTTAAAAAAAATATAATAAACATTTAATAAGAATTATATTATATAGCCTATGGTAATCTTAGAATAATGTTTTTAGATTTTTCGGTACATTAACTAAAAAGTTATGGACCACTAAAGTTTAAAAATTTTTGAAAAATCTTGACAAGTTCAAATAAAATTGCATTTTTCCCGAATACGAAAAATCTCAAAAGGCATAAAAGTTTCCTTATTTTTTTAAGGCCTCTAACTCTGCTAATATGGTATTATACCTTTTCGGAATCAGGGCAGTGGGGGGAATCTACTATTACTTGTTTTCTCATTTTAGCTGAAACACCCTGTATAGTAAACCAACACAAACAAATACATTATTATTATATAATTCAGAACACTGTCCAAAACAAAAACAATCAGCATTTCACTCACTAATCATCGGGGCATATAACATACCATTAACTAGGCCAACAAAACAGTTTTCCCAATCAGGAAATTATAAAAGTTATACAGTTAAAAGTTATACAAATAAAACACCAGTACTTAATAAACAAAGACAAAAATGGCAAAAGATATCACAGTTTTAACTACCAAGGGTAAAAAATTCCTCAACAACAGAATAAAAAATTTAATAAAACCATATAACTTCAACATAGCAAACAAAACCAACTATACAAATGCAACAATTTAGAATCAAGATATATCAAATCTTGTTTAATCAGGCACTTTGTAAGAGTGCAAGACTAATGTGGGTTTATGTTAAGGTGATAACATAAGGGTTGAATCAAACTAATCGTTGTAAGGAACTAGTCTAATTGATATATTCTAATTGATCTTGACAATATATACATAAAATTTGTCCTACTTATATGACAAGGGTAACTTCATTGTCAGGTAACAACATTGGTAATGAAATGTTGCTGATGCGAGAATTATGTAATTTGGTCGCACTATTCGCATATAATGCTGAGGCGACACTTGTGTAATGGCTTACAGATGTTTATAACACAATTGTTTTTATAATGAAAAAATAAGAATGATAAACAAATGATTACAAATTCTGTTCATTTATGAATATTTTGGGGGGCCAGAATGAATGTGGGTCGTCCTCTTGGTTTGCGTTGTTTGACACACCAAACGATGCTACCAATGACCGCTAATATGATGATTGTTGTGGTAAGCCAATTCCTACACCTGGGGCATGTGGTTTCACCGACTCCCATATTGTAGATGTCACGTTGTCCTGGAGAGCAGCTTCGTCGTGGAGAATGCTTCCAAATTCATCATGAAGCTCGAATATCGGATCTGATGTACTTGTAACTATCCTGTGCTGCTTGTGCACATGGATGGGTTCAATCACTGGAACCGCCAGTGGTTTGTGGAAACTTGCGGTACCTCTAATGGTGGCTGTTATTCTTGGAATCAATAAATTCTTCCCTGTGTCTACAACGCAAATTGGATTGATTTGTAGAATACCAGTTCCGTTCAGCCAGATGTCTTCCCGCTTATTGTTACACCTGAGATCGACTCTCGTTGGGTTGTTTGCGATGAACATCCATGTATTTGGTTTGTACAAATGTTTCCATAACAGGTCGGTGACTGTGAATGTGTTATATCCACAGTTATTGGCAGATGCTCTGGCGTATAGAGCATTGATAATGCAGTTGGGAGCGGAGTTTAAGTCATGGATTACACTAGGAGCACATAAGTACTCATCTGAATCCAACTTTGTAGCGTGATTAAGCTGTTCTATTTATAGTTCGAAATATCGTTGATTGTTGTAATCAACTGGCAGTAACGAGTTGGTGATTTGAATTGCCGAAAACGTATTGTCCTTGATTTTGTGTGCTACGGGCGTCACATTGATAATAGAGTACGTCGGATCATCAACGATGTAGAGGTGCATCGCTAAAGTTATACTTGTGTTAGATCTGTTGAGAGTCATTCCTTTCATTTGGGATGTAATGATGTCCATTTTTTGCGGTAGTTGATTCGTCACATTGGTGATGAGCCTCTGGAATTCTTCTGTTGTGAGGAAATCCGAGATGTGACCTTGATGATGGATGACTCTTATTAGCCTGGAACACATCTCTTCTAAGTCTTGCAGCGCCTCTTGTGCTAGTTGATTTATTGACAACACTTGGATCAGGATAGAGTTCACGTCTGTTTCCTTGTACCAGTGGTCGAACGATTCAATGATGCTGAGTCCATGATCTAATCGTCGACTGAACAGATTCAGTTTCTTTGTGATCTGGTGTTCGGTTGAGTTAAGGGATGCCAACGTTCTAACCATGATGTTGGTTTGGTATTTTGACGTTTGGATCAGTTGCTTCTGATTTTCATCCAATTTCGCGATGTCGGTATACACTTCGTCGTTGACTCCAAACACTGATGTCATGAGTTTTCCAAGAAGTCCTCTTCGCTGCCTGCCACTGTAGCCATGGTTGATCACATGCAGTTGTCGTCGGAGGTCATGATGGCGGCTATGAAGTTCTTCTAATTGGTGCTCACAATGAGACGTTGCACCGAGTCTGCTGCTCATTCGGCATATGTGTGCATATTGGTTAATTGTCGCGGTTACCAGGTGATCGAATTGTGCTAGCTGGGTCGTTTTGATTGGAACATCAATCTTTAATATACCTCGACTGATGACTGCATTCCCAATGTGTTCGATGTATAGTCCTGGATCGGGAGTTCTGATGGTAAATTATGCAGATTGGGTTTAAACAATTAATGACATCAAACACACAATTGTATATGCCATCCTGTTTGTAGTTGTTCGTGGTGATCGTCTTACATCTTGTTTGGTTCCTAGTTCTTCGTTAACTGGTAGTGGGCATAATTTTACCAATGGCCTCTTTAATTCGCTTCCATTTTGTGTTATTATGGTCGCTACGCGTGTTTTGTTGACCCTTCCAGGATGAACTTCGGTGATTTTGTTGACGTGAGGTTTTCGTCCGTTACTAACACAAGGTCACCTGCCTTTATGTTTGGATGTCCAGACTGCCATTTACATCTCTGTTGAAGTCTGTGCAGGTATTCTGTTGACCATACCTTCCAGAAGTCTTTTTTCATTTTCTGCAATATTTTCCATCGGGCTTTAACACTCGGCTCAGTTTGTAATTCTACTTTGTCTGGCTGTGTTACAAGTGATCTGCCGGTGATTAGATGTCCTGGCGTTAGCACCGTGTTGTCTTCTGAATCTTTATTAATGACGCAGAGTGGTCTGGAGTTCAGGCATGCTTCAATTTGTTGCAGGACGGTGGACAATTTTTCGTATGTTAAAGTATTGTCTCCAATCACCCGTTTCAAATGAAATTTTATAGATTTCACCGCTGCTTCCCATAACCTTCCAAAATTAAGAGCTTCCGGGGGAGAGAAGTACCATTGTGTTCCAGATGTTGCGAAGGCTTGCTGGAAATCTGGCTGTGCGAGCGTTAATTGTAGTTAAATGAATAGCTGAAACATGTACAGAAAAATTTTCGGTTTCTGCCGGGAGTCGAACCCGGGACATTTGGCTTTAGCCGCCAATGCTCTGACCGCTGAGCTACAGTCGCCGAGGATTTTTCTGTTAATTGTAGTTCTTTGTCCAGTACCCCTTTTGCGCCCACGAAGTTTGTTCCATTGTCACTGCATAAGTGGGCACTGTGACCTCGTCTGACTTGAAACCGTCGAAAGGCAGCAAGGAAGGCCTCTGTTGTCATGTCACTGACAGCTTCTAAATGTACTGCCTTTGTGGCCATACATACAAATACCGCTATGTAGCCCTTGAATGACTTATTTCCTCTTCCTTTTGTGGTACGGATTTGGATTGGTCCGGCGTGATCGACTGAAAACCACTTTCGTGGTTCTGAAATTGTAACACGTTGTTCTGGTAGGTTGCCCATAATTTGTTGGGGTGGAGTTGCTGTTGCTCGGAAACACTTCATACATTTCCTTATGCACTGCTTTACTAACGACTTTGTTCTTATTATCCAATATTTCTGTCGTATTACTGCTGATGTCAGCTGGTTTCGTCCGTGGAGAGTTTTTTCGAGAGCGTCCTGGATGATGAGTTTCGCCAGTGGAGTATTATTTGGGATAATAACAGGATGTTTCTCATTATAAGTTAATGAGATGCGTTGATTTCATTGGCGAACCATGCGTATTAGACAATTCGTTGCATCGTAGATTTTTTCTGTAGATAAGGTTCCAGCGTGCGGCGTCCATTTGTCTGGACGTCCTTGTATCCATGCATGGGTAATCATGGAGTCTGACCATGCGAATGTCTGAACCGACTCGACCTTTAACGAGTCGATCGACTGATCAGTTTGGCTAATAATACTGCCCCACATAATTCCAGTCGTGCAAGAGTTTTCTTCAATTTGATTGAAGCCACTTTGGATTTTGCTGTTAACAATGTAACCACTGCATGGTCTTGGTGATCAATGGTCCTTGTATAGACGACTGCTCCATAAACTTGCTCTGATGCGTCACAGAAGCCATGGATCTCAACACGTCTTGTGGTGTTCCCAAAATTTATCCATCTCGGAATTCTGAAGTTTTCCAAGCACGGTAGTTGTGCTTGGAATTCATTCCATGTACTCCTTATGTGTTGAGGCACGGGATCATCCCATTGACCCTTGTTTAACCATAACTCTTGTACCAATAGTCGTGCTACTACGATTACTGGAACTAACCATCCCAATGGATCGTACAATTTGGCACTTTGAGATAGTATTGTCCGTTTTGTATGCGTAGTATTAATGGATGTACTAACTAATCTTGTACCTGAATTGATCCGTAACTGGCGCTTAATGTATGCCTAGTGTCTTCTGGGTATCGTTTTCTCCCATTTCTCGAAATTGTTAATGATGTCTGCAGCTTCGCCGACGATGCTGGCCGCTTGGACACCACACTATGTATTTATATGTCGTTATAGAAAAACGCAGTTTGTTTAATTAGTTTGTTTTATTTGCCTTTGCACACACACGTAACAAATTTTGACGAATTACTTGCATTATTTGCCTAATATATCAATTATATGTTTTTAAATTGCAATTTTACTCTTTCGCGTTCGGTGGCTACTCGCAGAGTCCCTTCTCCCGTCCGAACGTCCTTTTTCCTCCCCACCTACGCTTTTACATATATTTATTTATATTTGGTCATTTTGGTCATAGACAAACAACAATTCAGTACAACACAATTTTTGGCATACAATTAAAAATGATACAGGCGCCTAAACATGCCGGCCACCTTGAAAGCACAACGGCTTATAACACTTACACTCTTTTGCTCTGCTTTTCACTCACTTTCTTCACTCTCACAATTTATTGGCAGTACGCACAGCTTGTTGACAGCACGCCTCACACACCCCATTTGTGTCTGGATGGAAACGACCCGAATTTTGTTGTCGGTGCCAGGATGCACTTGAGTAATTCGTCCCATCTGCCAACGCATAGGGGGTGAATTTTCTTCTTTCAATACAACTAAACTGCCCGCCTTCAACAAACTTTGGTGGTTTTGCTTCCACTTAACTCGCAACTGCAACTCGTTGAGGTACTCCTTTCTCCATCTGGCCCAGAAATGTTGAACGTTCTGCTGCATTTGTTCAAACATGTTCAGTCTGTTTGTTGGCACGGCCAGTACGTTCTTCTCCGGTTAAGTCGTTAGGGGCTTTGAAATCAGGAAATGCCCCGGAGTGAGCGCTTGGAGATCAGCTGGATTAGAGGAGAGTGGTGTGAGTGGTCGAGAGTTTAAAATAGCCTCTATTTGCACGAGTACAGTATAAAAGTTTTCGAAAGTGTAATGACTATTTTTTAAAATCCGAAACAAATGGTGCTTGGTCGATTTTACACTTGCTTCCCACAAACCGCCGAACGTGGGTGAATACGGAGGGATGAAACTCCACTCTATGTCATTTTCCTTGAAATTGTCCGCGATTTCATTTTGATTTTTTTCCGTTTTCAGATAAACGCCTAACTCCCTCAGTAAGTTATTTGCCCCGACGAAGTTGCTGCCCTTGTCGGAATACTCATTTTTTGGCTTGCCGCGTCTCGCGATAAATCGCTTGAACATCGCTATGAAGGCTTCCGTTGACAATTCTGAAACGAGTTCCAAATGCAGCGCCTTCGTCGACATACAAATGATGACTGCTACATAGCCCTTTGTCAATTTCGCGTTTCTTAACTGGTGCGTCTTTAGCAGAAACGGTCCCGCGTAGTTAATTCCAACCGATTGAAACACTGCCCCAACACGGGTTCTATAAGCCGGCAAATTTCCCATTAGTGGAACTGGATTTAATGGGGGTTTACCCTAAAACACGTCATGCAATCTTTAGTGATTTTTCGAGTGATGTTTCTCCCGTTTATGGGCCAGTATTTTTCACGGATTGCGTATAATAGCGCCTGCGGTCCGCAATGCAACAATCTCTCATGTTCTTCTCTTACAATAAGTTTAGTTAAAATGTGTTTGTCGGATAGTAGTACCTGATGTTTTTCATTGAACGTCAATGCGGCGTTTTCCAAACGACCGCCAACTCGAAGGATTCCGTCCTCATCTAAGAATGGGTTTAGCTCGCGTAATTTACTGCTTTTATGGATGCAACCGTGCGTTTTCAGCGCATGAACCTCGGATGTGAATGTTTGTTTTTGTGCTAGTTTTATCAATATTTTTCTCGAACTCTCTAACTCTTTTATCATTTGTGCCCCGGGTAGTTTCATTTTCAAAACGGCCTTTTCCTTCCACCTCAATATCCACGCCGTAACACGGACGAGCTTTTTGTAACTAGAGAACCGCTCGAAAACTTCCGATCTTGGAATATTTGTTTGTAGTAAACAACATGACGAGCTGTTTCGAGCTTCTGGCAAAGGCGAATCTTGTGTAGATTGCTCTTCGCTTACGTAATTTACCGAACTTTCCGCTAAAAATTGTGGGCCTTGCCACCAAATCGAAGAGTTTATTAAATCTACTGGCGAGACTCCCCGCGATGCTAGATCAGCAGGATTGTTTTCCGACGATACGTGTCGCCAATCACCTACATTTGTGCTTTCTTGTATCGCGGCGACCCGATTGGCGACAAATGTCTTCCAACGATTCGGAGCTGATCGAATCCAGCTCAGTGCGATCGTAGAGTCGCACCAAAACGTAAACCCATTTATTTCGAGATTTCGCATTGACGATATGACTTCTTGCGTTAGTTGCGATAACAGAACGGCTCCGCACAGTTCGAGACGTGGTAATGTCACCCTTTTTAGAGGTGCTACTTTTGCTTTGGCACAAACCAATGAAACTACTATATTGTTAAATGAGTCAACTGATCGAAAATAGATGCAGGCTCCGAATGCCTTTTCGCTTGCATCGCAGAAGCCATGCACTTCGAGCGAAATATGATTGTTTGCAAGCACGTGCCGAAGAATTTTTACCCAATTTAGTGACGAGAGGCTGTTTCGCAGTGCAATCCATTTACCAACTAGCTCTTCAGGAATTTTGTCATCCCACGATATTTTCGCTGCCCAAAGCTCTTGAATGAGAATTTTTGCTGTTATAATTACGGGACTTACAAGCCCAAG
Source organism: Silvanus unidentatus (assembly GCA_963930825.1). Lineage (NCBI taxonomy): Eukaryota > Metazoa > Arthropoda > Insecta > Coleoptera > Silvanidae > Silvanus > Silvanus unidentatus. Next base: position 525,628 of record CAWVOD010000039.1, on the reverse strand, counting down.
TGGGTCAAATATGGACGAAATGATTGGAAGCACGTTTCTTTTTGTGGGTTTTAACCGAGACGACTCGAAATTACCGATGGTATATTGTATGATGTCCGAACACGAATTCCACGTGACCCCTAAAGTCTTACAATGCTCATTTTCCCCGAAATTTATGATTTTTAAATCGTTATCTTCGCTTACACCGTCTAGTACTTGCTTCTCATTCGTCATGAATTTTCTTAGATCAAATCCCGCCGAACTAAGTATTGTACAAATTTCGTTTCTAATCCTGATCACTTCGCTGACCGAGCTACCCCCAGTTATCAGATCGTCCATGTAAAAATCCTCTTTAACGAGTAATGATGACAATGGGTATGTTTGTGCATACTCTTCAGACAATTTTTCTAAGCATTTTGTCGCGATATACGTAGAACTTGTGTTTCCGTATGTTAAAGTGTTTAATTCGAAGATTTTTAAAATGTCTGAGGGGTTGGGGCGCCAAAATATCCGTTGATATTTTCTATGTTCAGGATTGATGCGTATTTGTCTATACATCATTTTGATGTCTCCTATAAAAACGATTTCATGCTGACGAAATCGAAGCAAGATTGAAATTAGGTCGCTTTGCAACAGTGGACCTTTGAGTTGGGTTTTGTTAAACGAAATTCCGGATGAAGTTTGTGTACTGCCATCGAAAACAACGCGAAGTTTTGTAGATAACGATTCGCTACGAATAACTGCGTGATGAGCAATGAAATTTCCTACTGAAGAGGAAGCATTTTCGAATTCGACCGCCGCCATATGATTTAGACTTTCGTATTCGGACATAAATTCGCAATATTGGCGATGAATTTCGAGATTACGAGTGAATTTGTTTTCAAGTTGAAAGAAACGTCTTAGAGCGATTTCCCTAGTACTACCTAGTTGATTGATTTGTTTGTTAAATGGAATTTTGACTACGAAGCGACCTTGTTGGTCACGATAGTACGTTTGTTCGAAGTGTTTTTCGCATTCTATTTCCTCGATGGAAAGAATCGACTTTGGAGTTGACGGCTCCTCTATTTGCCAAAAACGGACGAGAATATCGTCGGTTAACGTTTGATTAATTTGAGTTTCTACTTTGTATGATAATACACGAGACGCCGATGGAATTTGAAAGGGACCGGACACGATCCAACCTAGCTTGATTTCTACTAGAATCGGTTGGTTTTTACCTAACGTTATTTTGTTCGATAGTATAATGCTCCAGAAGTGAGTTGCGCCAATGAGCATGTCAATTTCGTCAGATACGCAAAATTCTGGATCTGCTAGCACAATATCACTTGGGATTTTTAAGATGCTATGATTAAACGACGAAGAGGGTAAGCTACCCGTTATTTTTGGTGAGACTAAACAGTTTAGGTCACATTTGAAGTCCATATAGTGGGACTGAGCGTTTACAAAGATTGATTTTGTTATGTTCAATGCGCCTTCGCTAATTCCTTGCACTGCTATATTAAATGGTGTTGTTTTTAGACCGAGTTTTCGTACGAACGATTCACGAATGAAGTTTGATTGGGACGCCGAATCTAACAGACACCTGCAAGATTGCAATTTGCCATTCACGTCGAGAACTTTAATTACTGCTGTTGCTAATAGTGTATGCACCATATTCGTGCGATTCGCTAGCACCGTGATTGCGCTATTTTCCGCATTTGGATCCACCGCTTGCAAAGATCCGTTCACCACATTGGTCGTTAGCGCTTTTGTTTCAGCCGCCCTTTCAAAGTGCAATAAGGTGTGGTGTTTTTGATTGCATTTTCGACACGTGAATTTTGACGGGCAATTTTTAACTAAATGTGACTTTAAACAGTTGTTACACAAACGCAATTCCCTAACATTTTGATGTCGTTCATTTGGAGATAAACTTATGAAAACTGGACACTGATTCAAATAATGCGCTTCTTTGCATAGCTGACAACTTATAGAATGAGTTACTGCATGAGCTTTGACAAATCTTTGCCCAGAATTATTCGATTTTAAATTACCAGGCGGTAGTACCTTGCTTGAAGACTTTTTTACTCGACTCAACGCGATAGCGTAATCTGAAACAAACTCCGCAAGATCATCGTATGACGGTAGTTCCGTTTTCGTATACTCCTTCTCGAAGGCCTTTTTTTTCTGTGTCCAATTTCTCAATTAGTAGATTAAATATAACAAAATTCCACTTTTTCGTTTCGAACTCTAATAAATCTAATGACGCTAAATGCTTTTTGAAAGTATCTAATAGTTTTTGTAATGAAGCGGGTGATTCCGTGCATACAGCTGGTGCGTTTACGATCGACGACCAATGCTCGGTAGCTAAAGCTCGTTTGTTATTATAGCGTTTGCTTAAAAGATCGTATGCAATAGTGTAATTGTCGTTAGTTAACGGCAAGGTGGATACTAATCCCAACGGCTCCCCAGATAAGCAACCTGTGAGGTATTCGAATTTTTCTACGTTTAAAATTGCGTCATGATTATGAATTGATGAATTAAACCGATCACGAAATGTTTGCCAGTTTTTCAGGTTTCTATCAAACGATGGAAGTGTCAATTTTGGTAATTTTGCAGTTGATCTGATTAAGGGTGGCGCAGTCTCGCCTGAATTATTACTTGCTACACTAGAAGGGCGTGGTGTTGGCTTTGGAAATAATCTTTCATAAATTGAAATTGCCGTAAAGTAGGCTTCGTCACCTTTGCTGCTTATTTCCTCCGCTAGAGCTAACTCTTCGGGACTCAGATGAGCGATTGCTGCATCGCGGAACGTTTGGAACTCTTCATAATGAGTGTCGAGATATCTATACCGCGCTTGCAATAGTTTTCTAGCAGTTGGGTCAGTTTCAGCCAAAGACGCTAAATCGCAAGTGTCCTGAAGTTTATTCAGCGCCGAACTTCTATGGTAAAGTGCAATAGCTTTTTTATTAGCAGACATTATGTGCAAACAAATTCAAATTTGAAGTGAATTAGGCGCGAATCAAAGAAAACTGGAGCGAAAACTATTTGAATAAATTCTAGGTAAATCGACCAAATGTTTTGTATAAAACTACATTGAACAGTTATTTGAATGTTAAAATATCGAGTTTTAATAAAAACTGCGAACACTAAAAACAAGGCATTTATGGAACGCATACAAAAAAAAATCGACAAAGAGGCAATTTTATTAAATTTTAACCAAAATGGAGTCAGGAAAAGGAAATTTTTAGGATATACTACGACCTGTCGTACTGCGCTTTCTGCCAACTGGATGCTGGAACGACGTTGCGATGAAATGACGATTGGTACCAGATGCAATCAAGGATGCGATCCGGCTCGAAGGACCGTATATGTTAATGATGTTTGCAGCTTCGCCGACGTTGCTGGCCGCTTGGACACCACACTATGTATTTATATGTCGTTATAGAAAAACGCAGTTTGTTTAATTAGTTTGTTTTATTTGCCTTTGCACACACACGTAACAAATTTTGACGAATTACTTGCTTTATTTGCCTAATATATCAATTATATGTTTTTAAATTGCAATTTTACTCTTTCGCGTTCGATGGCTACTCGCAGAGTCCCTTCTCCCGTCCGAACGTCATTTTTCCTCCCCACCTACGCTTTTACATATATTTATTTATATTTGGTCATTTTGGTCATAGACAAACAACAATTCAGTACTACACAATTTTTGACATACAAATAAAAATGATACAGGCGCCTAAACAGAAATTCCTTTTCTTGTAAGTCCGTTGGTAGGTTTTCATTTAGTTCAGGTACGTTACTTTTCCATTTTCGCAAGTTGTAACTCCCCTCTTGTAATAGTGCAATGAGTTTCTCTTGTAGGACTCTTGCTTCGTTGATGCTATCACATCCAGTGGTGAGGTCGTCGACGTAGAAGTCAGTTGACGCTACCATTGATGCTGCCGGAAATCTCTCTGCTTCATCCATTGCCAGTTGTTGGAGAGTACGGATTGCGAGATATGGTGCTGATGCTGTTCCATATGTTACCGTTGTGAGTTGATACTCTTGGATTGGGTCATTCGGATTTGTACGCCACATTATTGTTTGTAACGGTTGATGTGCTGGATGTACTGCAATTTGTCTGTACATTTTCTCAATGTCCGCAGATAATACGACTCTATGTTTCCTCCATCTTGTTAAAATTTCTACTAAATTCTGTTGTAGGCGTGGACCAGTAAACATTAAATCGTTTAATGATTTTCCTGTTGTTGTTTTCGCTGATGCATCGAATACCACTCGTAACTTTGTTGTGGTACTATCGTGTATCATAACAGCGTGGTGTGGAATGTAGTACGTTGTCTGTTTGTTTGCTGAGCTTGCAACCTTCATGTGACCCAGATTTATGTACTCGGCCATGAACTTTTTATATTCTGTAGCGAACGTTGTATCGATCTTAAACTTTCGTTCCATCTGAAACAAACGAGCTAGTGCCGTTTTTTGTGAATCTCCCAGTTGTTCACGATCTTCTTTTAACGGTAGTTGCACTGTGTACTTCCGGTCTGTCCTTGACGTCGTATTACCATATATCTCATCGCATTGTTTCTCCTCTTGTGTGAGCTGACGTTCAGGATGAATTTCTTCTATTTCCCAGAATTTCGACAGATTCATTTTTTCTTCTACTGTGGATATTAAACTAAATGTCTGCTGCGACTTATTTTCAATGGGTTTCCCTGACACTGTCCATCCAAATTCAGTATTTTGTGCCAGATATCCGCCCAACCTTTTGATTCCTTCCATTGACAATCATTGGATAAACGTCTGCTTCAATAATCATGTCAATGGTTCCTGGGGTGTGGTAGGTTGGATCCGCCAGAATATGGTTTACAATTTGTCCATATTGACGTCGCTGATTTTTTCCACTGGGAGCGTCCCTGTTAATTTCTTAAGGACTAGCAATTCACATTTTAACGAAAAATTGCTTCGAGTCCTCGGCTTCATAGTGACCGCAATTTTCCCATTCGAGTGACCGGCTCCGGTGTTTCCAAATCCAGATACATTGACGCTTGCCGCGCTTCTAGGGAGGGCCAATGTCTGTGCGGCATCTTCCGTAATAAAGGACGTTTGAGATCCGGTGTCTATGAGAACTCGTAAGAATTCCCATCCAGCCTCAAATGTCCTTACCTTGACAAGAGCTGTGGCTAATAGGACCATACATGGATTGTTGATGGTTGATGTGCGCGAGATATTCGCTAATACTGCCGCACGCTCAAGGTGTAATAATGTGTGATGCCGTTTATTACACTTGCTGCATGTTTTCTTGGTTTTGCAGGGCTGTTGCCGGTTGTGGTTTTGGAGACAATTGTAACAGCAATTGTTTTCTTGGAGAACGGTATATTTATCAGGAACTGATTTCTCTATGAATTTCTGGCATTGATGGAGCCTACGTTGCTCCTTACAACATACACAGTTTGTTGATAGGGTGTGGTACATTTTGGCTGACCATTGTTCCCGCTTGTAATTAGGTATTGTGTTTTCAACCTTCTTCGCGGAATTCTTCATCATCTAGTGATTGAAATCTTGATTCTAGAAACATCAGGATTTCTTCTAAGGTTGGAACGTTCTTTGGGGATCTCAGTGATTGCTCGAACCATTTGATGGATTCTTTATCAAATTTTTCCAGGACTATGTGCCCAACGATGGGTCCCCATGTTTTCGTTGAGAAACCCAAACTGTCCATGGCACGGAGACTCTCCGTAGTTGTGTCATGGATTGCCTTTAATTCGTCTGCTGATGGGTACGATACCTTCACCATCTTTAATATGTTGTTGATGTGTGTGGATACCAATAACCGTTTGTCATTGTACCGATTATTGATGATTTCCCATGCGTCCTCGTAGTTTTCTTCTGTTACATTCAGGTGATGTAACATTTTATCCTCCTCCCCTTAAGTGACGTCTTTAGAAATTGCATCTTCTCCACTTTGCTTAGTTTCTTGCTGTTGTGAATGAACCGCTCAAATATATCATGGAACGTTGTCCAGTTTTCATATTTCCGTTAAACGTTGGTATGTTTATAGGTGGTAACTTCACCCTGTCTTCATTATTGTTGCCTATGTCATCAATCATTTAGTTGATTTATAATCTTTCCTACTTCAGCTCCAATTTCTTCAAATTCGTCGTAATATTCTGTTATGTCCGCTGTGGCCTCTTCCATCATGATTTCAACATGGAGTTCTTGAACTGCCATCCATTGAGTGTTAATGGAATTACTTTTGTATTCCATCTGTTTGGTGGGCGGTTGGGTACTTAGTTGATTTTTTGTTTCCTCAATGTTTCTACTCAACATTGACATTTTTACCCGTTGTTTTTTGATTAGTTGGTTTACTAGTTGGCTTGGTATTTGAGGTGGCTGCGCTGTTGGTCAATTTCGTGGTGGTGCATTTGTCACCGTGAATTGTTGTTGCACATCTGATTTTGTTGGAGTCTGGAGACTCTGGCGTCCGCTTGGTGACAGGGACCCGTTTGGTAAGAACATCATATTATCTGTTTTCTTTTTTGTAGTTGTTGTTGTTGTTGCGGCGGCGTCGTCGTCGTGCCTCTTTACCAATCTCGTCATCGGTAAATTGCATCCACACAGTGGTGACGACTTTGTCGTCGTCAACGTCCCGCTCTAGGGCGACAATGCGACCGCACGCTCCATTCACCAGGCCGTCACTGGTGTCTATGTTCACTGTGAGCATGTATCGGGTTCCAGTGTGCAATGGCACCAAATACACCAACCCGAAAGCCGCAATCGCTGCTTTTCCGGTGTTGTGCCTTGAAAGTGGTCACGCGCCACTGCAACGTACACATCCGTCGTGTAGTACGCCTTCAACATTTCTGCGTTAAACGCCTGCACCGTGGCATTGGCGTACAGCAGGCAGATGGTGTCCCGCGGGATACGGTCCCGATCGAATTCGGCGCCGTTATGTCGTCTGCGAAACAGTTCAATGTCCCGCTTCGACATTGCTCCCTCGGCCAAATTATTTAGCGCTATGGCGAACAGTTTGTCATCCTTTTGGCGCATGACTTCCGTCAACTCGTAAAACTTAAATTTCGACCACAACATATCGCCCACAATGTCACCAAAGAGTGATGACTTTGTGTTGCCGGTAAATATGTACGAATCACCGACTGGTTACAACTCTCTCAAGTCACCAAATGCCAAAATGGAAATATTTCCAAACATGACGGTCGTATTGAATATTTGCTGTAGACGAACATTTATGTCATCCAGCATTTTTCCGCCAACCATTGATATCTCGTCAATGATTATTAGGCGCAAAAGAGCCAGTTCACAACGTACTGTATTCAGTACGTCATCACTTAGGCGCGCAATAGGACCGCGCTGTTGATTCACGGGCAAATGGAACGCGTTGTGCAGTGTACAACCGCCTATGTTAAATGCAGCTTTGCCAGTGGGTGCGCACAATAAAACCGTCCGTTTCATGTCGTCGTCAAATATTGTTGCATTACGTCGTCGCCTGCAATTACACTGATACGCCACCGTCTGTTCGATCGTTTTGATCAAGTGACTCTTTCCTACTCCCGCTCCGCCCGACACAAACACATACAGTGGTGGTGGTGTTGTCGTTGTTTCGGTCAAAGGTGTGATGGACTCCATCACGAAATTTAGAAAAATGAATTGCTTATAATTCAGCGAAGCAATCATTTGGTACAGCGCAGTCCTATTAAACGGTTTCGGTTTGCGCATACGCGTGTCCACCACCGTACTTGTTGTTGTTGGTGGTGGTGGTGCAATACTTACAATGTCAGTCGCCTTATTTTTATTGACCGCTAGACGACGCGTCTTTTTCGGTGGAGATGCGTCGCACAACGACAGCACATTCAGATCGTCCGCCGCCGCTATTTGGGTACTGAATAGAACGGCGTCACGTTGAGACATGACCATGTTGCTACCGTGTGGTGGGGATGTCGTCGCAACAACATCATTTGTGAGTTGGCGCTCGATTTCGTCCAACTCGAAATCCTCCACGCGAATAAATTGCGCCCGCTCACGTTGTATGGTGATCAGTTCTGCACGATAACGTGCCGATCAAGTCCGCATTCTCGTCACGCCACCCCACAAACAACATCAAATTCTCGCGATAAAATTCCGTTGGATGGGTGGCAATGGAGAAATTGCGAAACTGCAAAATATTACGTACGCCCTGTTTACGCACGTAACCGCTCTGGTTCATTAGCGTGTAATAGGGACCACCGTGTTCGGGGACGGTACGCTCGTTGGCCGTAAAGTTTACGTACGTAAACTCGGTGGCGAAACGTGTCAAACAAACGTCCTCTAGTTCGTCGGGCCTATTGGCGTAATGCTCCAACAGACCCTTTTGAAATACGTCGACATTGTCGACGGGCAATTCGCTGAGCACCATGCGCGCCTTAATCATACGCACGCGATCCTCTGGCCTAAAAGTGTTTACAAACACCCCGCTGCGACTGCAATTGGTCAATCGAAGGCCGACTATATGGTAGGCGGCCTCTTGCTCAGAGACCTCCGCACTACCAAGGAACGCGTTGCCGATACGACGCAGTTTGTCCTTGGTGTCCACGTCGCCGGACTTTATGCGTTGCACCGCCTCCCCCATCAACTTGGACAGACCCTGATTGGACTTGTTTATATAGTTTACTATGTACGCGATGCAATAGTATGGGTCCAATATGAACTGAATGTCCATATTGGCGCGATGCATCGACATAATGTTGGCGTTGTACGGGTTCGTGTAAACGTCCAAGAGTGTGGGGCGCTTTAGAAACACCTTGGCCCGTTTACCGATCGCACTACGCAGCGCATTTATGTAACGGTCATAAGACATGTCCAGCACTTGCAGAAAACCATCAAAGTCAAGACTGCTATTTACATGAGTTGTTTGACTGTTTTCGCGACGACCACGACAATTCGGCTGCGGCACATCAATGAGATATGCACGGATTCTCTGTTGGTCTTTTCTGCAAGCTTGGTCAATGCATCATTGTTGTTGCTGTCGTCTGGCAATGGCGTTAAAATTCGCGTCTCCCTCATCGGATAGAAGGGTATCCCGTAGCGACATTGTGCCGCGTCCGCGAAACCAAAATGCCTGCCGAATTTCTGATGTTGTGTCGTGCGTCTTTTATTTCCAACTTAGAAATTTAATGTTGGATGTTAAGCAAATGGCCGAGCGGAGACCGTGTACATTAAATCTCTATCTACGCGGGGTCGACTTTTGCGTTGTTCGGCATTCTGAGTATATTTGTCTCAGCTACCGCGCTGAAAGATTTTTGCCTTCTTTTTTATTTATTTAATAAATTGAATAATATTATAACTAAATCACACACAAATACTCTTTACACACAATTTATTTCTCTATGTTAATTACAACTAAACATTGTTTATAAACGGATTACAAAAACCCAAATAAAAGTTTCCTACCAGAGCTACTCCAGTTGATGCTTCCGTCGCTCAAACTACTGAAGCTGCTGTTGCTGGATTCTTCTTCCATAATCAACACATTCTCTTCATTCGGAGTATTCTTCTTCAATTTATTTTTTCACTTTTTAACTTCTTTCGTTGTTCACGTTTTACAAGCAACTAACTTTTTGTCATCAGCTGGTAGAAAAACTTTTCTTGCTTAGTAAATATTTTTTTTCTTATCATACCACCCGGTATTAATTTCACTTTCTTGGGTCTGGTTTTATTGTACTTTTTAACTTCTTGACGAACTTACTGTCTCTTCTTCTTAGACTGAATTTTATGGGTTTATATATGTTAATTCACCCACAACTAAACCAATGAAATTTAATTTCGGCTTTATCTTTAGAAATCTAGCCAATGATCTACATCTATGACATAATGTGAAAGAATTTTCTTGCAGGGACTTGCAGAAATTGCTACTGATAAATATCCAGCTGATGACTCACAGTTGTTCGCGAAAAGACATAAATTGTTCTCGAAAAGACATAAATTATTTTTCTTATCGGCTAAAACAAGTGGTCAGTGCAAGCGTACTTAAGTATGTTTCGTTTTTTCTGCATATAAGCGTTCAAATGAAAGAATTGAAACCGCTTCTTTACAAACTAACCGCTTACATTTGAATTTGCACTCTTGATTATTTTTGGCTCCACAGTTGGCGGTAGTGGTGATGGTGGTGGCGGCGCAAATGTGGCGGTCAATGAACGCCGTACAGACCGACTCATTTATGCCGTCATACTTGGGGCGTTCTTCAAGTATATTATAGAGTGGATGTGGGGCTCGCCACGATGCTGAAACTAAACTCTATAATAATAGTCGACAATTTCGGAATCTTTGCCGAAAATGTTGTTGCGCTCGCCCGATACACGCATCTCGTGCCACAACAATCGGATCTTGTTGTCAAAGTAACGGACTACAGTAACTGGATTGTCGCGAATTAATTTCGCCCGTTCTGCGTTGGTCATGTGCCGCTCAACGTACTCATTGTCCACGTCTTTACCCGTTAGCAGTTTGCAAAGGCCGACAATTAGCTCAGGCCACTTACCGTCAGCAGAGGACAGCGTTAAGAAGAGCGTCGGACAGCCTAACTGACGCGTCATACAGAAACGTTTTTTTTTCTGCCTGCCAAAATGATGGTGAACTGCGTATGTTGCGCATAAACGAGAATGCCACATCGAGTTTCACCATCTCCGCGACCGACTTATTGTTGAGCAGGTCCGCAACCGAAATGCGCTCTAACCGTTTGCCGCCCGCCTTCTTTTGCCGTAGGCACAGTGTAATTGCATCAAACAATTCGAATGCTTGTTTTAGTTTAAAGTTGAAAACAACTTGTCCGCCCTAGTCGAGCAGACTCTGTTGTAATTCAACATTTCGGCATTTATTATATCGCTGTAGGATTGATGAAGGAGAGTGGTTTGTTGCCGAAACCGGGCGCAATAGTAACGGCACCCCCACTGTTTGTACCGTTATAACCACCATCAATTTCCGGGTGGTCGCACAAATACTGCTTAAATATTAATGTTTCGCAGTCAACGTCCACCTCCTCTCCTTCATCATCATCATCATCAGCATCAACAACATCAACAACACTCGAATCAACGTGAACCGCATCACGTGCCTCAACGACAAATGGAACACAACTGTCGCCACGACCGAATGGCAGTTTGCTCCAGTCTAATGTGATCTTTTCCGCTTTGTATAATGGCGTTTCGATCAGGTACTCTAATGCTTGTCGTATTTTCAGTGGTCTTACCTTCTCGGATATGTAGGGGCCCACGTTTCGCGAACTACGTTGAACATTCACCTGCACCACTTCGGTTTCGGACACGGCACGGGGCAGGACGCGTACTATCTTGATTATTGACCGACTGATAACCAAATGGTTTGTTGCACTCTATCAGGTCTCGCATAAGACGATCGACCACAGTCAGTGCACGTTTATCGATCATCGAACATTCGTCCCAGATGATGACTTTTACCTGTTTCAAATACAATCCGTATGCCGAATTGTAATTCACTGATGAAGTGGACGTTTCCACCAGTGGTACAGGTAATTTAAATGCACTATGTGCAGTGGTTCCGTGCGGCAACAAACAGGCAGCAATACCTGTCCATGCAACGCATAAAACTTTAAGGTGTTTCTCCAACACCATGCAAGCGTACAATGCGTTAAGCATGTACGTCTTGCCTGTTCCACCTGGAGCATCAATAAAGAACAGCCTTCGCTGTTCATTTTCGTGTCGCGTGTTAACAATTGTCTCAAAGATCAATTCTTTGTTCAGCATTGAAGTGCTGAATTGAGAAATTCTTAAAGTTTTTCTACTTCATCAACGAAATCGTTTCCAATTTCATTGACAAAAGGATTTTACATATTGTCTAGCCAATTATCTGATTCCTGAACATTATGAATGTTGGGCAGGTTAAATCTGTTCAGGCTCATATTTGACTCCATCATGATTTGATCAATTTCACGAAGAGCCAAAAACATGGCATTTTCCATGTCATCATCCTGTCGTCCATGTTCAAGGAAATCTTGTACAAACCGTCTGGTATTCTCCTGCCATACTTGACCAGCATTTGTGGGTGTGTTCATAATGCAGCAGAGTGCAAACAGTCTTCGCAACTGTTTTGGTGATATGTCGTTGCTGTTACGCATAACATTCACTACTTCAGTGATTAATTGTTCTAAGTCATTATCACTAGAAATAAGTCGCAATGCAACAGCAGCATCCGTAAATGTATCATATACGGTGCCGTTAGTGCCTGTCCTTAAATATTTAAAGGACGTTGCTCCCCGTACTCTAGTGAGCAGTAATCGATGAGCGTTCAGCTCTTGATCTTTGGGGTTCACTGTATAAATCCGCCCAATTGTCTTGTGTTGGTGGACTCGTCGCGTGAACTGATGTTCCTGATTGAAAGCATAATGCTCTGGAATATCAATGTAATTGTATTGACGTGCTTTCACATCTTCCTCATTTAGTTTAAACCACGCTGTGAGCGTAGTTTGCGGTTCGCCTTGTTTAAGACCGTCTCTCTCTTCACCAGCACGAAAAGCAATGCGCTGCTGTTGAGGCAAGTGAACCACCAGACGTTGCACAAAATGCGATTCGTCATGAATCGGATAAGCAAACAAATGCCAAGTGGCCTCTGTGTTGCTTAGATAACGCATTACCTCGTATCGGGTTATTTCATGGTTTTCTCTAACAACGATTGGCACTCAACCTCCAGCAGGAGCAGCAGCGGCCGCGCCCCCATCACCAGCCACTGTTTGGATCTGGATGTTGGCTAAATCCTGGCCCTTCAATATGAATTTATAGAGATATTTCACTGCACTAATGGATGCAACGCATTCAACATTAGTGTGGTTATTGTATTTCTGTTATATATATGGACTGTACGGCACTACCAACCGGTTGTCCAATTCAATGGGTTCAATGTCTACCTATTTTGTGATGGTACGTCCATCATTCCTTCGCCTATAAATTAGGTAAGAATTCGGAATGTATACCGTTTCTGCGGCATACTCCTTTGGGAAAGGTTTCGTACACTTTCCCTGTTCATTGTCCATACATGGACAATTTCTATTTAACTCACCACATGGACCGTGGAACATGTGATTCACCATCTAATTCATACAGTAGTGGGTCAATGTCTCGATTTTGTGGTATTTCTGCCGAAATAAACCCATCATCATCTTGTGCTGTTGTGAGTTTAAAATTGTCCTCCAACGACACAAGGGTATGTGTGTGAGGAAGGCCACGCTTTTAAAATTCAATAGTATAGTTGTAATATTTAACTTTACCAAAGATATCATTATCGATTATGTCGCTCATCAGTGCCTTCAACTTGCCATAGAAAACACAAACGACTATATTTGGCCGAAATTGAACACGATGATTCTCACCAATGTTCTCCTTTATTTCGGGTCGATCCGGATTTGCTCTAAATGTTATAATCAAATCCGGTTTTCCTAAGCTTCGCACCATTGCCATGGCATTTTGGTACAAATTGGCCATAAAGCATGGACTTCTTGTGAACGACATAGGCAATATAATTGCTCTACCAGTCGTTCGGGCAGCCTCGTCAACGCCACCATCATTGTCTCGCGTATTTTGTCGATTTCCAATGAAATCCATCAATCCCTTGTACGATTCGAATCGGTAATTCTCCTGTCTTTGGCGAATATGGCGTAGTTTCAACGTTTCTATGCGCACCTGCACATCAACAATTTATTGTAAAAACAATTTACTGCTGTATAAATCATGTACTTACGCAATGTGACATGATTTCGATTGTCCGTTGCATTTGGACCTACATGTTCCATATTGAAAGACCATCCACTATACCCATACGGAAACAGTAGGATGTATGACAATGGGTCCAGGTTTGGATCAAGTTCATTGACCACTTTGAATCGATATGGGATATTGTGACTCTCTGATACACAACAACGTCCTGTTCACCGATAGGTAATGCATCCTCATCGTCCAGCGGATACAGTGCAGCAACTTCATTTGCTGTCGGCAAATTCAATTGTCCCTAATGTATTTCCTGCTGGTTTCCGGCCGTTTGGCGGCTTAAACGTCTCCTTTGTTGTTCACGATGTACTGGTTTTTCGATACGCTGAATTGTTCTGCTAATTTTAGATGATTATTTTAATACTAAATATTATACAATTTTCAATTCGATTTAAAATAGACTCGGGCGCCACCTGATTTATTTACAAATCAGGAAATATTTAAAATTTCTATAATTTCGACGTCTCTGCAACGACTATCAAAACCCTCGATGAACAAAACAGCCTCGAAAACCAAAACACAGCACTCAAAGTAGCTTAGGCTTTTAGCGGGGCAAACGGGTGTATTCCAGGGTTCAACTTAACTTATTGGACTGAAAGAAATTGTAACGCAAAATAACACGCAAAATTCTAACTACAGATATAATAATTTATTGATGTTTTCTATTATATTGCATCAATATGTCAAAATGAAGTTTAACTAAATTTTAAAAGTGGAAATGTTGGAATAAGTGTGGTGAAAGGAATAAGGATTTAAAGGATTCAAAGACACGAATTAATTAATTACGGAAAATAAAGAAAAGCACATTCATTCGCTATGAACCTAACTCGCAATGTCTTCTACCATTCACGAAGCTAACGCGTATTAAAACTAGAGTATCCCAACACGGCAAATAGTTGGGGCTCCAGGTGCCACAAAGACAATATCTCCGAAGAGAAGGGGTCTTTGTAACTCTGTAGGTATGCTACTATGAGGGCCGTACAGAGCTGCAATGCTTCTTAGGATAATTACCTCGATGTTTCTCTTATCGAGAGCTGGAACGAACTGATTGAATTTGGCCTGTGCAATGCCTTTTATACTGTTTCCCCCACTACTTCTCCCACCATTATACAGTGAAATCAGTCCTATCAATGTTTAAAAGTGAAATTACTATTATGTCAATCATTCAATGTCAATGTCTTTTCAACGGTTTGAAAGTTATTTAAAACGGTAAGATATATTAAAGTTTCTTTTAAAATACTAATTAATTTATGTTTCAGATTATTTTCCCCGTAAAATACTTGTATTATATATCCGATTATTCCTTTCAATGTTAGACATGTGTTATGTGTAGGTAAGTTTTTAAATTGTATCCTAAATGTATTAACAAAACTAATAATGTTTCTTTCTTGCAGATCTTCTAGGCCAATACCATTCCCACTCCATAAATAATCACTTCGTTACAACGATCATTAAAAATTATTAATTGAAATGCGGGATGTTCCCTTTGATAATCGGCAACGCATTTGTATATTTGAGCAAAAGGGTTTATCTCCCTAAATAACTCATCCAATTGACGCAACAATACGTGATCCAAAGCATTATGGAACTGGATCCGTTGCTCAGTTGCATCATCTGTATCGACAATGTACAATTGACCGAATTGTCGTGGCTCATTTTCTTGCTCTGGATGAAGAGCACTTATATAATGGTAGCATCTACCATGCAC
Source organism: Silvanus unidentatus (assembly GCA_963930825.1). Taxonomy (NCBI): domain Eukaryota; kingdom Metazoa; phylum Arthropoda; class Insecta; order Coleoptera; family Silvanidae; genus Silvanus; species Silvanus unidentatus. The sequence continues at coordinate 510,178 of CAWVOD010000039.1, read as the reverse complement.
AATAAAATTGTACACACCCTGATGGTGTACTGGCTGATGCTGTTGTGCACCGAATGACACTAAACTCAAGGCACTATTGTATTGCCTTATATTGTTTTGCATACTACCATAATACGCATTTTCTGCAGGCTTATCTTCCGGAAGTAATACGCCCAAAATGTGGGCTTGGGGGAGACATCTTTTCTGGAATTCAATGACATACATCGAATACAACAACACGCCGAATACTTGTTTGTTGTTGATGTCATCCATCAGTTCGTTCAGTTTCTTATTAAAAACACGAGTGATGAAGTCGGGTCTGTGCTGCCACTGTTGCTTACCATCATGGCCCATTTTCAATAGGTTTTCGGTAATTTACGGCCAATGAGGATTGCATGTCATTGTGATGAAGAGGTCAGGCTTACTCAGTCTTGCTACGACTGTCATGGCATCCAAATATTTTCTCTGTTGATTCCGCACAGAACCCTGGAATGCCGATGGCAGGATTGTGAATTTGCCAACACTTGGCACTGCCGGTTCGGCTCTCGCTGCAGCTCCAGCTTGAACAAATCTGGCCTCCAACATTCGTTCAATGGCCGCCTGTCCATCCACACGCATTTTGTGTTGATTTTGTTTATACCACCACAAATTGTTACTTTCCACTTTGCAGTATGCCTTCACGATGTACTGTTGAAACAGTTTGTCCCCATAGTGTAGTATAGATATACTCGTTGCAATATCTTCGTTAATGTGCGGTACATTTTCATATTTAATATGCAAACGGTATCGATAGAATTGCATGAGGGTTACGACTTTATTGAGGTTGTTTCGGTGTCTCAATGACAGATCGTAACCCAATTCACCGTAGGGAAAGAGTATGGGATAAGCCATTGGATCGCATAACGGATTCAAATTTTTCAATTCCACTCTTTCATTGCTGTTCCGCGGATAGACCTTCAAGTTCACATTGAATGGTGGTTCATCGCCACAAAATACGGCAGCCACATCACTCCTACTTTCTGGCAGGTTATAGTTGCGCATCTGACGATTAATATTGTCCTTGATGAATGCCAATACCATATGATCTAACTGTACACCACGTTCTATGTTCTTCTATAACTTCATTCATTGAAAAATATGACGTGACCCAGGGATTTATTTCTCGCAACATTGCTTCGATGTTGCGGACAATTATCTCCTTACCCCTCAATCTGTCAGCCAACAATATCACTCTCCTATTGATTGCATCGTCCACATCAACAAAGTAATATTGATTTGAAATCGGCTCTTCTTTTTCTTGTGTATTTGGTATGGGCTCAGCATAGTGGTATACCTGCCCACATATATGGAAGCACCAATGTCATTGACCTTGAGCACGGTTACCAGCACCACCAACGTTTGCATCATTCGGTGCACTGGTCTTAAATTATGCCATTGCAAACGAACTATTTATGGCTCTTATGTTTTGTCGAAATGCATTGGCCTGTGGATTATGTTCGGTGAGATACTCGTTAAGAAGGGCTGGACATTGCCTGAGTGCGGGCAATTCAATGGCTCCATTTGCACAACATCCTCTTCGTTCTCCCTGTCGATTGCTGTGTTCCAATTCGAAATGTAAAGCGCCACAATTTTGACAAATGTCGTCCATTGAACCCAAAAAATGTACATGGACCGAACGGAGGTTGTTGTTAGATTTGTACGTCAAATTGTAGGTGACATTGTGGGGAACATCAGCATGTCTTCGACGATTTGTTGGCGTCAAGATGACCGATGCACTTGTATCAAATTCATTGGTTTCTTCAACAACGGAGTGTCGTGCTGGAGACGTTGGCACTGCCACTAGTGGTAAACTGCTAACGTTTACATTGTCTTGAAGTCGTATTAATTATACTGTCAGTACACGACGTTGTGTCACATTAGGATTACGTTGTAGGGGAATGTATAGTTTCGTTTTGAATGTATCAGTAGAGTAAAAATTTCATTACTGCTGTAAATCCAACCCCTAACCCCAATCCCTAACCCTATAAAAAAACAGACCCTATAAAGAAGTTTCCCCTGTTGAAAATTTACCCCTGTGCAAAAAAAAAATTCGCCAAAAAGGCTGTTATTTTTGAAAATAAAGTTTGAGCAATCTGTAATAGATGGCGTTATTAGTTAAATACTGAAAATAATATTTGCAAAGGTTAAATGAATATCAATTAATATGACACGTGTAGGTATAGGAAATGCACTTGCAATTATAAAAAAATACCGTTATTCAGATGTTAAATGAATATCAAATTAAATAATGCTCACTACACGTGTGCATTCGTCATCTTATTTACGTATGTATAGACAATTGTGAGAATTTACATGTATTAGATGACGACACATTACATAACTGTGGCACGGAATATAAAGTGTCGGCATCCGATCCTCACCTTGAAAGCGAAAGTTGTTCTCTAATTATTGTTTTCGCAAAAAAGGGGCCCACATAAAAACAATAGCTAAAATAATTTATTTTATTTTATTTAAATAAATATCAATAAAAATGGTTTAATTTAACACGTAAACAAGTTATTATAATAAATTTGCATTTTTAATACAATGCTGGTTGTACAGATTTTACAATTAATTATACAGTGATATCCACAATTTCCTATTTCCTCGTTACTAAAATCATATCCTTCGATATTGAGAACTGTTGGACATAAAAATACAAATTGTCGTAGATATAGTCCCTTTTCTCTGGTGGTGACAAATATTTTATCCATACTTTCTAATTCGCTTTTTAGAATTCCCACAAAATACTTGTAGTCAAAGTAGTCTTTTCTGTGTTTATCATTACAATTCCAATTAAGGCCGTATATTTCTCTTGTGCAATCACGTATCAGTGTTTTAATTTGAACATTTAAATATTCAAATATTATATCCGGTTCAAATAAATAATGTTTTATGTATTTTTTTTTCGCAGGAAACACAACCACATTCACAAGACTTTAAAATAGTTAATTCCTTAAGAAAATAGGTATTTTTTATATTGAAACCCAAAACATCTACAAAAGCGATCTTGGATTTAACGTTTTTTTTACAATGTTCATCGTTTACGATTACATAAATCTGACTAATTTTGTTAGAGGCGAATATGAATATATATGGTCTGATAAAATTAAGGCATATGCGGTTGTATTTTGTGGGGCATTTTCCTTCAATGAAAATTGTATGCGCAGATCTAAAAGTGAGGAGTTTGAATTTAACAATTCTTTCTGGCGTGATATGTCAACCACGACACAGGGACAAATTGTTTTAAATAATTTTTTATCCTCCATAGGCTGGTTTTGTTTATCATAATAAGATCGTTGAAAATTCGCAAACATCTCATATATGATGGAATAATTGTTATGCTCATAATCCACATGTAAATTGTCATATGGGAAACAATCCGAATTTATAAATAATTTAATATTTGTCAATTTGCAATGATCAAATGTGCTCATATTTTTTTTTAAATTATTCTTTTTATCAATAGACAAACAGAATATTACATATCTGGGCTTTTCTAATTGGGTAGAAGATTTCACTACCCAATCAAAATCTTTTGATGTTTGTAATTCCGGAATTGTGTATAGATTTCATTGACGTGAGAAAATAGATAATTCTCTGCCACTGTCTATTACTTGTAAAAGTTTTGATTTACTGTAGTCCGATAATTCAACAATGGGAACTCTCCAAACAATTTTTTTAATGTTTAATGTTACAGGCTCCGTACCTACATCATACATGGCATTTAAATTAGTGTTGCTTCTAATTTAAACTAATTCTTGTTTCATGAAAACAATAACTTTCTTGAAATCCTCCGCAAATCCAAATAATGTTCTCAAAGGTACACACACCGAAAATGCCCCTCATTTAGATGATAGTAACAAGTATCATCTACGTTCCAGCCCGCATTTGAAAGGATGGCCGACTCGGCACTTGAAAATGATAGTAAACCTTTGACCGTAGATACTATTCCGGGCGAATGACATGACTCAATAATTTTTCCATTTAATTCATACCTAATTTCTTCAAACAAAAAAGGCACAAAATTGTTTACTAATTTGGAGGTTAATGAGGGCCTTTGATCCCTATTTTGAAGAACTGTTCCCTCTAAATATATATATGAATCGCTGGGCAAAGTTAAAATTTCCGACTGGGGTACAGTTATTCTAATTTCATCGTTGACGTTAAAAGTATTCGTAGCATAAGGGTTATATGAATGTTTTTCTAATCTACTTATGGAATTATCAAAGAGGGGTGTTTCCAATACATTTAAGCTATCGTCCATTATTTTTTAAAATAGTTAATCCTAAGGATTGTAAAAATTTTTTATTTGATTTTGTTAAACCTTTGCCTTTAAAAGATTTTGCAGTACTTCACGAATTTAATAAATTATTCCTATTTATATATGATTTATTGTATTTAATAACCATTGTTATAAGAATCAACTATAAATTCTGTTTATTATGGGACAATATACAAATTTGTACTGAGCAAATAAAATCGTTTATTGTCTATATATAGTGCACAATTTTAATATGAATATCGCTGATTTTTTCTACGCAAATGTAATCTTGCAGAGACCCTTTCTCCTCGTAAATTTATTAAATCCCCATTTTGGTCGACTATTTTTAATTCGATAAAATGTATTTTTTTAAAGTTTAGAGGAAAATATATAACGTCCTGAACAATGGTTTCTCGAAAGCTGAATGGATTACTAAAAGTAAAATTGTAAATAGAGTGGCTCTCCTTAACATTATGAGTTCCATCCCCACTACTCTTATCTAAATTGACTATACCACACTCCTCAGTTTTTCTAACAACGGGTGGTAATCTATTTAACATAAATATACCTCTAAAGTAGGGGATTTAATTTAATTTTTTAACATAATTCTGTATTTCAATATTTGTTAATGCATGTCTTGGCAATATCAATGGAATTTTTTTTTAAATGCAACACCATATTCCTTTTTATATGGTTTTAAATATAATCTTCTTCCAGTCGCAATTGAATCTAGCTTCTTGTTAAGTTTCTTTTTCTCCTCTAAACTTTCTTTAGCTGCATTTGCTCTTTTTATTGATGAAACAATGTTTGCAACACTACCGTCCAAAGATCCTAGTAAAGAAGTTGCGCTTAATATAGGCAATATTGCCAATATAAATCCCCCCGTTTTCGGACAGCCCCCTCTTTTGACAGTCTGATTGAAAGTAATACCCTTACCAATATTTTTTTTAATCCCAGACCTTAATCTTTTCTTTACACCTTTTCTTCTGATGCCTCTACCTATTGTTTTATTCACTCGAGATTTTTGATGGTGACCAAAACCCAACATAGTTTTACCTTTCATTGCATCAGCCACTAATAATGAAGCGAATTTTCCTTTTAAATTCGAATCTTTTGCTTTAAGTCGATCAAATGCTTGTTTAGCCAAAATTTTATCAGCCCTATGTCTATCAGTCAAATTTTTATTTTTCCAATGGAAAATATCGTGCTCCTTGCAAAAATTGTCCAATTTATTTATTGGTTGGCTATTTCGAGCAAGTCTATCCTCAAGTTGAGTATTGGAGCCGCAATAATTATAATTAAAAATGTGCCACTCTTTTTTTTCAATTTGTCGAGTATACTGCTCCCGAACATGTAATAAAGTTTACTAAATAAATTTAAAAGTTTTTTTATTTATATACATATATTGTTACAATGTTTAATAATCGTTATTATTTTAAATATATATAGTAATAGCATATTAAAAACACAATTGATAAAAAATATAAAACAGTTGATAGTATAAAACCAATTTTCCAATTTAATTCACAGACAGTGTCGCAATATGAATTTTTATCATCTACTTTACATTCATTTATAATAATTTTATGCCAATCATCTGATTCAATCATGGAGCCGTTCATTTGAAAAAATTTTAGTTTATAATTCAAAACCGATATGTTTTTATTGATGTTTATAGACGTCTCGTAGATTCTTCCATTGCTTAGCAGTCTACCATTATACAACAATAAATCATTATTTCTATTAGTTTGATCCATTCGAATCCACGATGATGGATAAAGATCGTTTTTTGTCCCTTTATAATCGAGACATATTAATGCGTCAATTGTGTTCTGTGGTACGGCCGTGTAAAATGTTGAATTTAATGTTACCGTTAAAAATAATAAACCAGCTGCATGAAAAGCCATTGCAAATCAATACTACTCTAATACTACTAAACTAAATCCTTTTTATCTATCCACCGCCCTAGGCAAAGCGGATCTAAGGTTGCTGGTAGGCTACCTATCTGACCACCAAGGGCTCAGATATCACCTACATAAAATAGGCCTGTCACAAGAGACAGATTGTCGTCTTTGCCTTGAAGACGATGAAACCACAACACACATACTGTGTGACTGTCCCGCCTTAGCGAGGCTAAGAAGAAGATTCTTCAACCACGACTTCTTAAGTCCTGTGGACATCAAATCTTCTTCTGTTAAAGACCTTCTCGCTTTCATAAGAACTGCGGTAGGTCTTTTGCAATAATGGGGCTTCGGCACAAAAGACCTACCTGGTCGCAGTGCCCGCGATACGGGTAGCCCTTAGCCATAAAAAAAAATCCACCCCCTCTTATTAACTCCCAAAAATTTCACATACAGTTTTCTACCATTCTGTTTTTTTCTTAATATTTTCTCTACAAGGTAAATATCGTGATATTTTGTTAGTTGTAATTCTTGTTCATAAAATCCACCTTTTTATAATTTCACCGTCTTCGTCTTGAAGAATATAAGTTGTTGGGTCGGTTAATTTCACAGAATAAATTTTAAAAATTTCGTAAGGCCATGATGGTCTATAACCCTTAGAAAATAATTCGCGATATTTACTTATTCTAACATAATCTCCAACTTTAAAACGATTATTTGTTGTTGCGTATTTAATTCTATTATACACTGTTGATAACAGTTTCCCTTCTGTTTTTTTAGTTACATCAATTGGTCTCATTTTTATGGTTGAATGAATAGTATATTTGTGAATTATCCCATCCAAAATATCATGCCATTTGTAATTTCCACGATAGCTAAACTCAACCCATAATAATTTTTTTATTGTTCGAATAACCCGCTCCACTATTGAGGCTTTCTTAGTACTATAAGTTGAGTAATGATTTATTGAATGTTTATTCATTAAATTTTGAAATTGTTGATTATAGAATTCTTTTCCAAAATCGGATTGTATATTTTTGGGAATATTATCAGGTTCAACAATTGAGGCTAATGCTAAAACAATATCTTCTGCGGATTTTGTTTTAACACAAAATCCGCAGAAGTCTTGAGGTCTTGAGTTTAAAACTGCCTCTATTTGACATAGAACTGTGGTGAGCTCCTTGTAACTTAGTACCGCTGTACCGAGTACCCTTTCAAAATGATTTTTCATGCTTTTGATGTTCGACTCCCACAACCCGCCGTGATGAGGGTCGTTCGGCGTAATGAAGTTCCATTTGATTTTGTATTAAGCGCAAAAATTTAGAATGTGATCGTTAATTTTAAGTAAAGTGTCGATTGTTTTATCAATAACGTTTTTTGCGCCTTGGAAGTTAGTTGCATTGTCGCAGAATATGTCCGATGGATAACCCCGTCGTGCAATAAACCGTTTAAAACCCGACAAGAACACATCTGACGATAAATCTGACAGCAACTCGATGTGTACAGCTTTTGTCACCATACAAATAAACAATGCTATATATCCTTTAGTTTGCAGTAATTTTCTGATACGTGATTGTTTTAATGTGATTGGACCTGCTAAATCCACCCCTACCTTCTGAAACGGTCTAGCCCTAACAACGCGACTTGGTGGTAAGTCGGCCATGATCTGCTTGGCTCTTTGCGCCCTAAACCGATAACAGCTCATACATTTAAATAGTACCTTTTTAATTTGCCGAATACCGCCCAGTGGCCAGTACCGTAGCCGCAAATTCGCCATTACCACCCTCGCTCCAGCATGAATTAATCGTTTATGCTCTTCGTTTATGATCAGCGTCGTAATATGATTGTTCGAAGGTAATATTATAGGGTGTTTTTGCTCGTATTTTACCATTTGAGTTCTCAAGACGGCCTCCTACACGCAATATACCGATATTATCAACTAATGGCGTTAATGACTGAAGTTTTCCGTCACTTTTCATGATCTTTCCCTCCGACAACGCGACGATTTCCTTACCGAACGCATCGTGCTGTGTTAATTTGATAACTGTGTTAGTCGAACTTTCGATTTCATCCACCGATAGTGGTCCCGTTAGCTTATCACTCTTTTTGTTACAATTATTTGCAAAACGCTTACAATACGCAACCACCCTTGTCAATCGCGTAATTGACGAAAATCTTCCGAGAATCGACGTATCTAGAGTCACGGTCACTAACACTATTCCGCGTTTAACTTCTAGTTTCGTCTTTTCGGTTGACTCTGAAAACGGTACCGCCTGAAATTTAGAATCCGTAAAAAATAAAGGTCCCTCAAACCATAAGGGAAAATCCTTCAATGTACCCGCCGACAGCCCTCTACTTAAGCAGTCCGCCGCATTGTCTTTTGATGAAACATGACACCAACGACCATTGGGCACGTTGTCTTGAATTTCGCTGACCCGATTTGAGACAAAACTCGTCCATCGCGATGCATTTGAAGTAATCCAGCTTAACGCTATGGTCGAATCCGACCACAAATACAACCCTGACAGCTCATTTGTATAAATTGTCAGCATTCTTTTTATTAGTCGCGATAACAATAGTGCCTTCATTAATTCGAGTCTGGGTAATGTGAGTTTCTTTAAGGGTGCGACTCTTGACTATGAAGTTATTAGTCTCGTGGATACGGTACCATCGTCGTAGATAACGCACATATACAAAACCGCCCCGTAACAAGTAATACTGGCGTCACAAAAGCCATGCAATTCCACCCTTTCGCCTCCAGCTTTGTCATGAAGCCACAGTGGAACGCGGATTTGTGCAATTTCAGTTATATTCGCTAGGAGTTGGGTCCACATTTTAGCAAGCTCCGGAGGTAGTTCTGTGTCCCACCCAATTTTCGCCGACCACAGTTGCTGAACGAATATTTTGAATGGTGTGATTGCTGGACCGATTAACCCTAAAGAATCGTAAATTTTGGCTATAAATGACAGAATTTCGCGCTTTGTTAAAACTTTCGGTAAATCGTTACTGTATGAAATTTATGTTGTTTCTACCAATCCGCTTCCTAAAACACCTAACATATTAGTTGAAGATCTGTCAATTATTATTCCGCAGTAATTTAAAGGAATTTAAATTACTCTTTTTTTATAAACAATTAAAATTTTTTCATTTTATTACATATATATTCTTCTTTTACTTTTAAGTCATATCCGCTATCGCACACATAATTCTTAAATAATTTGACATTCGAAAATATTTAAGGAAGGTATAATAATTTTGCGGTATTGTAAATTTGATTAATGGAGGACTCGATATTCCTACGATCGGTAGTCACAGCAGGATATTTTGCAAAACACTCAAACATAAAGTGTCGTCTTTCAATATATTCAATGGATATGCCAAGACCGTTATTACGTTTGATCATCAGGTTCAAAATAAGCTCGTAATTTTTTTTCATAGGTAGAATAATTAAAATTTTCGATTTTTTATTGTATTATCGGAACAGACCCAATTCCGCCATTGAGAAAAAATTGTGTCAATATGTAATTTATGTTGGTTAAAACCGGCAAATAAATTATGAATCATATAGTATATAATGACAGCAAAGGAGGATCTATTGAATGTACCAGGTTGAGTTTTATTTTTTTACGAATACATTAGATATGCCAGTGTAGTTATTGGTTTTAATGGATAGAGGAAGTCGTGCCTTTTTGTGTCTTCATCATAGTCCACTTAAGAATATGTTTAGATGATAATAAAATCAATCAAATAAAAATCTGTTTAACTTACCAAAGTTCACTGGATATTCTCTTGCTAATTGTATTAAAACCGTAGTTTTAAAACAGCAACAAACACCATCAACAAATAATTGGGCGCTCATATTTCTTATCGGCTTAGAAACAGCAATTTCAAACTGCAGAATAGGTGTGCAGTTATTATCTATATATACAGGGTGTTTCGGCTAAGAGCAGCAAAATTTTAATGACAGATTTTCGAGGCCAAACCAAGTCGAGAACCCTATATATATACACTTTGCTCGGAAACGCTTCCTAACGGAGATATAGACCATCAAAATTCTTGAAAAAAATGCAATTTTTTAAATATTTCTTAACTGTAATAAGTTGGAATAACCAAAGTAGGACACTTACTTAGGTCATTGTGGACTATATTTCTGTAAAATATCTGAAAAATCGGCCACTCCCAATTTGGCTTTATGTCAAAGGGGCGGCTTTCCATCCATGTTTTTTCATATGGGGCTTGGAAATTTTTTACTTTTTTTGAATCAATACGATGCAAAATTTAATAAAGAAACTTTTGTGTCTGTTGTATTTTTTTCGTCTACGCACCGTTTTCGACAAAAAATTTTAGAACTCATTATGTGCTACTTGATAAAAATACTATTCTGGTGTTGTAATGATACCTATACGGTCATCTAGCGCCAACACCAGGAAAAAAATATGAAAGTTGCCGAGAACGACCGATTGAAATGAAAAAGAAGTGCAATGATGTCAAGCAGCCGGCAGTTGAGAAAAATAGCTCTTATGAGAGTAATGTTTAAGTCGAATGCAGAAAACAAGTAAAGTATTATTAATTATTGTGGTTTAATTGTGAATTTATTGTTTAACAACGATTGATAAGGTAGGATTTTTTATATTTTCTTTATAATGATATGTATGTTAGGTAAAATTGTTTAAAAAAAACTCTTTTACTGCGTAAAGCGGTACCTTTTATAGCTATTTTTAGAATTGTTCTTTGTTCATTGTGCTACATTAAACAAAATACATGTACATTTATGAGTAAATTCATTTAACATTTTATATCTATTTCTGTTGATGCAAATTGTAGTTAGATATTTTTGTATAATTAAATTTATTGAAATGCGGTATTTTTTTCAATAGTTTAGGATATTAATTGCGTTAATACCTAACGGAATGAATGAAAATGAATGCGATTTATTGTATATTTAATTTCTTTCAGTTGTGTCAAGAAAAATGTTATTACAACAGGTCATGCCCGAGACGATGGCCCTAACAGTCATTTTATTTCATTATATATATTGTTTTATTATAAAATTTGTATGTTTAATTGATTGGTCGAGTCCGATTGTTGATGAATTCTCCAACTCTTTATGCTTGTCCGGTTGAGAGAATGGTTCCGATTGTGATTCCCAACATTTACTGTTTTAATTCCCTTATGTTGTGTGGCGTACTTTCGCGGACCCGAGCTATTTCCTCGAGCGCCAGGTATTTTGAGGTGAAATACCAACCGTACCGCGGGTAAAAACTCAGTGAAGAAATAATTAATCCAGGGGTCAAAATAAACGTATTTAATTAAACATACCGAAATAAAATAAAAACAGAAATAAATTGAATTTCAAGTTAATTTATTTAAACTGATAAATCAAAAAAAAAAGAAATAAAATGAACACTCGTTATGAGATAAAAATAAAATGAAATAAACTTACAGACAAAATATTTACTATGCGGAGGTACGTTAAACAGAATCACTATGCGGTAGAAATAAAATACAGAAATAAAATGCAGAAAATACACAATGCGGAAATAAAGCGGAGTTACCACAATTTCACACCACGTAATTAAATAAATTGTGGAAAGAAAATAGTCAAAATAAAATAAACCAAATCACTCAAAAATAAAAACCAAAATGAAACTTCTTGAAACTTAAAAGTCAAAAACTTGATCAAAATAAAAAAAATGCGCAGTGCCAGCAGAGAGACAGAATTGTAATAGACAGACAGGTGACACAGATTTCCCTTCCGGAAATTTAACAGTCAGAAAATAATGAATAATTTGGCACTTTGAAGCGGATTTTATATGCAGAAATCAGAGAAGGGATTCTGAGTACGCGCGGAAGAGATAATGACGTCAAAAACACCCCAAAAAAACTATAGAATTCAGCGGTGGGGTACTAGAAGTACCAAAAGAGCGGGGGGTAATTCATGTAATTGGAATAATTAGCCTTGGCTAATTATTCAGAATAAAAGAAAAGAAAATAACATAATTCAGAATTGGAAAAGAAAATAAATTGACAGATTCACGTAAAATAAAATGCGGTTGACGACATAACTCACCCCTTCATCTACGGGGTTGATTCATACGAATGAATCAGGACTCAGAAACACATATCAGAAAATATATGCGGATGCGGGGGTTAAATGCAGGAACAATTCAGGGGAAACAGGGCAAAATTGGAAGCGGCGTGGTTGACCACATTCCAATGTACAATGTTCACAAAAAGGTAAATAAAATAACATAAATCAGACTTACCCTGTTAAATGCGGTTGCCAAGTTTGAAAATAGCCAAAATGTGGAAAGAAGATGCAGCGATTATACAATAATTATACTTTAATTGCACTTATAAGAATTATAGCACATGTAATGCAAAATGACTTTTTGCTAGTAAATTCCACACGGCAATTTTGGTTGCGGAAGTACTTCCACCCGTTACAATTTTTAAAACGCGGTACAGGTGGTTGACTATGGTCAATACCTTAATTGGCAATTAATTATTCAGAAACAAAACCAACACTTAACCTTAAAATAATGCAGAAGATTAAATGTGTCGATAAATGCAGATAAATATTGAATGCAGAATAGAATTAACTAAATTAAGCGGGAAATAGTCAGCGGAAAGTAATCAGGTAATAAATCAGACAACAAATCGTTATTAACAATGTATTAACGAAATGCATTTTCAGGTGGCCGAAATGCAGGTTCGTTACAGTTGCTCTAAAACATAAGTTAATAATGTATTTCGATGGGAAAATACTAAGTTACATTGTAACAGGGTGCAAAGTCCCTATCAGACAATTTATCCTATTTGGATAAATTGTCCACTAGACAATTCAAGTTCACTAGAATTACGCTCTTCCAAACGAAGATTTCTCTGAGTTTGGATGGTTGAATGAATGTTTGATAAAGAAACTAAGACTATGTAACATAAAAAACAAATTGATAATTTATTGAAATTTAGAACAAGTGAGAACAGTATCAGATTTTTTATAAGTTCTATTTTAGTTGCTCGGGTGAATGTTTGAAATATAAAGTTGAGTAAAAATGTTCAGTAAAATCTTGTAGTGGCTTATATGGGGGCGGTACAAAGATGGGGGCAAATTTGTAGAGAGCATATTCTACATTTGCCCTCCAGATGTGGAAAAGTACATAAAAAATACAAGTTACCACCGCACCATAAAAAAAGAAACTTAATGTGTATATTGCCTTTAATTTCCGAAAAAAAACCATTGACCACCCATGGGGTAGCGACGAGTCTCTGGTCATTCCAAGAACGGGACAATATACAATATTTGCCAGATGTAAAAAAAGAGAGTGTTGATATTAAACTGTATTGCGATTAAACATGTACCTTTTATCCACATTTTTCCTAGTGTGTTGCAGATATACAACAACGCGGGAATCTATTAATGAATTTTTTTTTCTGTAACTTTTAATAGGCCACTTAATTGTGGTGGTTAACAGAATTTAATAACTGATCACTGGCTGTTAGTTGATCACTAAATACCTGCTAAAAAGTGCTCTCAGTTTATTATGCTTCCCTGTATATGTTGATTTATATATATGTATGTCTTGATATATTTTATGTGATTGATTGAGTATGTATGTGATTCAGTGATTTGAGGTGTTTGTTGGGTTTTTCGTAGGAGAAATTTGCTAAAGCACGAGCATCAACATCTTTTCATTCCTGTTTAATGCTTCATGTGTTTTGGTTGTTCTTTGTTTTGTTTTATGTTGATTAATATGTTTAAATTTTCAGCATCTTTTCTTAATTAATTTTGATACACTTAATTACACACAATATTATTTGCAATAGAATGAAATTTCTTGGTAGTTCTTTCTCATTCTGATAATTTGAACTACCCAATTTAACGTATTTTATATCGTTAAATTTCTTTCTATAAATAAAAATTGTTTTTGTTTTGGTGATTAATAAAATGTTTACTGTAAATTTTTTGGGTATCCTGGGTTATAGGAGTTGTATGGTAAAAACTGCACCAAATTTTGAGAATTATGCCATACGCGTTTAGCGATCCTTTTTCCCTTACTTCATTCACCTTCCGGAAGTCCACACAAAAGCGGTATTTTCCATCCTTCTTCGGAACGACGACTTTTGGTGAACTCCATGGGCTTTCAGAACGTTCAATGACCCCTTTCACCAGCATTTCGTCAACTTGCTCATTAACAATTTCCTGAATGCGAGGGTTCTGCGGTCTATATCGCTGTTTAATCGAATGCGGCGATTTTAAGCGGATCTGGTGTTCAATTAGCGGAGTTGGGTCATCAATATCAGCGAATTTTGGCAGCTCTCGATCCAACAAACGTTGCAATCTTCTTTGTTGCTATTGCAGCAGGGGGTACTTCGACCGTTTCGTTCCACCAATCGATTTCACGGCCATTTTCGATGAGTAATCTCCCCCGTACAGTCACTGTATCTATTTTGGCATTCACTATGCCCTCGTTAAGGCGTAACCAATCCAAGCCCAAGAGGATTTCTACAGCAAGCCCTTTCATCAAATGCAAAGATGCGGGGTAAAAATGTGGCCCAATTTGGACATCTTGTGACCAAGCGGTTGTAGTTTCGGCTTCCACGCCGTTCGCTAAGCGGATCAGACTTCCAGGAATCGGAGAAGCGCAGCCGGGGTTTCCGCGGTGCGCTTTGTCTCCATAAAATGACCAACTTGAGCCGCTATCAATCAGAGCGTGCTAAAATTTTCCATTCAGTTTAATTTTCACCAGATAGCGGTCTTCTTCGGGGTCTATGCAGGAGGATTGTTCAGCCAACTGCTCTTGCCTCCCAACCGGACAGCTGGCGGTTAGTTTTCCGACCGCCGATTGCAGTTGCAGTCTTTCGTTAACACTCCAGGCCGGTGACACAGCGAACAGAACATCTTTGGTGCATTCTTGCAGGTATTTTGGTAATGACCTGTCTCGCCACACCGAAAACAGATGGCAGCGGTTCAATTTGTCACTGGTGTTGTCCTTGGAACTGCAGAAGGCCGATTGTAAAGCGGTTTCGGGGGCTCTGGCTTACTACGGGTCTCGCTGCGGGTTCCTCGTAGTGTGGCAAGTCCTCCAGCTCCTTCGCTCGTTTCAAGAGATCATCCACTATCCGAATACTGCTCCTGGGGACGAAACGACGATATTTATTCACTAAATTGCGATGGAGCCAGTATAGATTCTTTTCGGGAGTCATAGACGGCGTGAGACGTGCCAGGGTGAGCAGAGCGGTCACATAATCGCTCACCGATTCGCGGAGGGACTGTTGTCGTCGACTAACCTCCTCTTCCATGCGGATTTGATAGTCAGTTGGCAGATAGAATCGGCGGAATGCTTCCTCGAAGTTATTAAAAGTCCGCCATTGTTGCCGATTGTTCCTATACCACAAATGGGCATTATCGCAAAGCAAAATCGGCATTCCAGGTAATAATTCGTCGTTATTTATGCGGTACAACTGCGTTAGTTCCTCCAACTTCTCTAAAAATGTGTCCGGATCACCATTTCCATTAAATGAGACTTTCCAGTCATGCAGATGTTTTAATGCGGTGTTAGGAGCTGGCATAATCGTTGGCCTTGTCGTTTGAGATATCGATGAAGCGGCGTTAAATGACATTTGAGTCGAATGAAGCGAAGAAGTTACATTGGTAGCGGGGGTAACAGTGAATTTGGGCATAAAGTTCGTATATGCAGGTTTGACCATCTTTGGTACTGTCGGTACGTTTGGTAATCTTCGATGTGTCCCCCAAGTCGAAAACGAACGGTCCGGCTTCACTGGTTAGAGTCATTGCTTCTTTACGTAAGGCGGCCAGTCCCCGTTTTAATTCTTTGACTGGACCTTCAGTACTTGCTTCCTTCTGGGACCCCAGGCCCTCTCGTGTGGCCGACTTTTTTTCCAGTGGTGGGGAGAATAACATCGGGGGTGTGGGGGCGTCTTCTTTAGCCTCCTTTACCAATGGGCTGTTTCCCGTAGCCATTTATGCAGATAAAGTCGGATTCCAAAAAAAATTTATGCAGTTGGGATAATTTATGCAGTTTTCAAATAAAATTATGCAGAAAAACAATGCGGTCCCTGCTCTGGCGCCAAATTTGTTTCTACCCGAGCTATTTACCTCGAGCGCCAGGTATTTTAATGCGAAATACCAACCGTACCGCGGATAAATCTCATTGGAGAAAATTAAATAAAATCCTGGGGTCGATATTAGTGAATTTCATTAGACGTACCGTATTAAAAAAAAGTAATTGACAATGAAATTGAACAGAAAAATCAAATTTATTTAAACTGTGACGCTTATTTTTCGGCGGATTTGCCTGTCTCGAGCGCCACCTGTTTTTACAGACGAAAACAGGAAACCAAAACGGGTCCCAGGTAACACAATGGAGATACGGCTATGCTAGGGGTCAATTAAAGCACATTACTAACCAAAAAAAAAAAATATAATTTTATTCCAAAACCATCAAAACTACAGGAAAATAATCAAAATACAAATTACAATTAATATACAAATAGTTCGGTTGGCCGTTCTTGGGAATACGGGATAATAAACGGTGGGAAAAGGTAGAAAAATACGATCGGTAACGGTAAAACGGTAAATGTATGGCTTTTAGCATGGTGTGTTGCCTAACTAACCGTTGACATGGACTGGAGAGGTGACTTTTGGTCGCTTTACTCAAATTTGTCGCTTCCCGGTGTATTAGACGACACCGTTGCCGCTAAGACGCTTCGCTAGAGTGTAAAGACACTCTTTATTTGCTAACGCTTAGTTCCTGGTGTGAGCCACACAGTCTCGGACAGGAAACGGCGAATGGACTGTGTCAGATCTAGCTGTTGCCACAACCGAATTGCGAATGCGACCTGCCCGCTGGTTAACCGGCCACTCCGTGCGAATGGACTCAAAGATCCCACACTAAGAGCGCTAGTGCCCAGGAATGGCATTCACTAGACCTATTTGACAGGTCCTGTGCAAGGCGATTGCCAAACAGAAATACTTCCGTGCGAATGAACTCAAAGGTCCCACACTAAGAAGCTTTCGTCGGTGGTTCGAAGCGACAAACACTGCTTCCAATACTCACTCTCTCACAGGGCGATTCAACGGTGTCGCTGGGCGATTTTCGGTGCTTGGTGCCGGTCGGTATTGTGTTACTTACTTGTTGATTGGTTGTTGATTTGTTGACAATTATTGTTCTTTGTTGTTCTTCAGTTGTCTTCGGAACGGAACTGATCACTAACGGAAATTTCGGCGCTTTATATACTCGCGGGACGGTCCTGCACGACTGCCGAACTTTCAGTGTTTGTTTATATTGTAAACAATGACAACATAACCTAACTAATACTTGTCGACCAGTATAACTGGTTGACGGACAGCCAGTGATTGTTTACAATGTAAACAAGTGCAACATAACCTAAATAACAATTAAATGCCGGTGCAACAAGTGTAAATACGGTAAGTACGGTACTTATTAATGACAATGTGCTAAACGGTAATCTATTTCAGGTTTTCCAGCGACATCCCAAACGACGGCGATCAACGAGGACGGTAAGTACTTGAAATATATACTATTGTATCAATTAATTCTTTTATTTTTCAGGCCAAGAAAAATGGGTTCATTACAAAACTGATGATAAAGAAAATAAATAAACACACGTTATGAAACAAAATAAAATCAATTGGAAACAAACCATACAAAGAATATAATAAATATGCGGAGTAACGTTATTAAAAACAATTATGTAGAATAAACTACAGTAAAAATACACGATGCAGAAATATAAAAGCGAAACCACTAAAATCACGCGAACTGAAGATCGCTCCAAATAGAAAATAAAAATTAAACCAAAAATCACTTGAAATAAACCAAAATAAAACTCTTCTAAAACTTGTTCAACTCGAACTCCAAACAGATGCGCAATGCGCCAGCAACAGACAGACTTTAAAACAGAGTAACACAGATTTCCCCTCGAGAAATTATTCAGCTAAAAAATAATAAATTTTTAAGCACTTTGCAGCGGATTTTATATGCGGAAATCAGAGAAGGGATTCTGAGTACGCGCGGAAAAAAAATAACGTAAAAACACCCCAAAAAACTATAGAATTCAGCGGTTGGGTACTACCAAAAGACCGGGAAATGGGGGGGGGGGGTAATTCATGTAATTGAAATAATTAGCCTTGGCTAATTATTCAGAATAAAATAAAGGAAAGTAACGTAATTCACAATTAGAAAGGAAAATAAATTGACAGATTCACATAAAATAAAATGCGGTTGACGACATAATTCTTACCCCTTCATTTTCGGGTTTGATTCATGAGAATCCCCGAAAGGACTCAGAAACACATTAGAAAATATATGCAGATGCGGGGTAAAGTGCAGTGATATTTAGAAAATCATGGGTGAACTTGGAAGCGGCGTGGTTGACCACATTCCAATGTTCAATATTCAGTAATTACAATTAAATCGGATAAATGTGACTTACTCAAATAAATGCGGACACATAGTAATCACAATCCTGTTTCAGTTAAGTCACAAAAAATCAGAACAAATCAGTAAACTGCACTTTTGTGTAAAACGCACATGTTAGTAGAAAAGGTGGTTATTATTTGGTTTTTCTGTAATTCATTTGAGCTTAGCAAAAACAGCGTTTGACTTCAAAAACGGACATTATGAATATCAGAGAATGCCTTTTGGGTTCAAAAATGGCCCAGCGACTTTTTAGAGAATGATGAAAGTACTAATGAAATTTTTTTATTGCGGATTCTGAATATACACCCTAAATTTGGGGGAGGCTTATTTATCAATTTTGTTGAAAGTTCATTAAAGCCCCTCAAATTGACTTTAAAATTCGAAATTTTCAAGGTTTGGGAAAATTGCAATATGGCAACTTCGCAAAAAGACCACGCTTCCCGGCTAGAAAGAACCCCATAGTTAGAACCCCATGTCCATAGTTCCTAGTTAGTTTGAAACATTTATTTGAAAATCGCAATATACTGGGTGTTCAGTTTCAAACTGAGCGGCATGGATATCTCAAAAACGGTAAATGGTAGAGACTTGAAATTTTGGCAGTAGGATGAGCCTCTCTTTTCCAGAGAGGCTCATCGATCTAAAATATTTTCAAGTTCTATCTCAAAATCTATAAATTATAGATATATATCGAACAAGACCAAAAATACAGGGTGTTCCATTTGAAATAAGAAATTTATTCTACTTTAAAAATGCTGCAAATGTAACTGGTTATAACAACACCCGGTATAATAAGAAATCCAAAACCAATTAGACAGTATTGTAGCTGAGCTTTCTGACTACTTTCAGTCCAAGTTTCAGCTTAATATCTCTATTCTGACTCATGTTACAAATTTTTTGGTAAAACACTGCAAAAGCCAAAATTTAATATAAAATAATTATTAAGGAACATCGAAAAATATGTTAGGAGTTGTTACAAGAGCAATCAGCAACAAATAGCTGGTAAATTAAACATAGATTTACTCCTCCGTATACGCCCCAAGTTAATCCCGTAGAAACATCAAATCGTACATTGAAGACCATGATTGGTTAGTACTGTGAAAATAATCATAGGGAATGGAATATACACAATAGCGAATTTTTGTTTGCAATTAACACCGTTAAAAATGATTCAACTAATTATTCATATGCGTACTTAAATTTCGGAAGGGAATTGGAAATTCCAAAAACATTGTATAGAAATAATTTTGATGATAATGTTGATATAGTAGATAATAATATAGGTTTAGAAAATAGGGTTTCGCAACTAGATAATTTAAGGAAAACGTACGAATTTGTTAAAGAAAATATGGTTTGCGCTTTTAATAATTAAAGTAAATACTATAATTTACGTAGGAGAGAATGGCGTTGTAAAATAGGTGATCATGTATATAAGAAAGAACACCATTTGTCTTCCACTATTCAAAATTTTGCTGCCAAGTTAGCACCAAAATATTCAGGACCGTATGAGGTCCTTAAATTTATTTCACTCGTTGTCTATGATCTAAAAAACCTCAATGATAACCGTAGAATTAGAATTGTTCATATTATGGACCTTAAATCCATTTAAATTAACCCGTTAAAGTTAAAATTGAACCGTTACCATAGTAACAACCAAAGTTGTTGATTTTGTGTTCTTAATAGTTTAATGCTGTTTTAATTGTGTTTTCCGTTGGAAATTGTTTTATTATTCAACTTTGAATTATTATTGGTAAAATATGGCAGAAGAAACTGTTATAATTCAGTTATTAGATGAATTTATTGTAGAAGAATTCTCGAATGGGATGGAGAGAAATCCGGAAATTAATTTATTGCCCGTAGAATTACCAGTTAATCCACCCCAGGTAAAGAATAAAGAACCACCGAAAGATAAAACTCCCCGCAAAATAACATGTAACATACCAATCCCCAAAAGAACGATTGCCCGAAGGGATTATACTGTTAAAATTCAATTGAGAGGCCCTGGACAATGTTGGTCTTGTGGGTTACCCAAGGAGATATTGTCCACGAAAACGAAACCCCATATATTTCTGTTCAAATTGTGGAATTCTTGAAATTCAAACTCGAAATTGCCGTTGTAGAAAAATTAACTATAAATATTAACGTTGTGGAATAATAGGCCACTTGTAACGAAGTGTTTTGGCCGTAATAGAAAAGAAAATGATATTTGGAGAATGGACGATGGATTCGGAAGACCTAGAAGAAAGAAAATATTTAATTAGATTTGTAAACTGTTAGATAGGATTTACATACTTACATTTTAACACATTTTTTTTACACTTTACGCTGAAAAAATTGAACGGACAAAGTAAAGTATTTCATATATGTAATGGTTTATGAGGCACACTTATCAACCTGAAATACAGTAAAAATTAGTAATTGAAAGACAAATTAACTATAACTTACCGTAATAAATATCATTTAAGCCGTTGGAAAATGTTTGGAGGTTATGTCATTTGACATATTAGTTATTTTTACTAATAAAAGTTGGAATTACAAATTCCACTGTTGGAAGAGGGAGAAATAGTAGGGAAAAGAGTGGGAGCAATATAAAAGCCGCTGCACAGCCGTTTTCCGGCAGTTCGCAGCAGTTTCCACTGGAAGAAACATTGGAGTTCTAGGTAATTGGAAGAAGCAATTGCAGCTGTGTACGGCCCTCTTAGTAGTATTCCTACAGAGTTTCAAAGACCCCTTCCCTTAGGAGATGTTGTCTTTGAGGCACCTGGGGCCCCAACTGTTGTCCGTGTTGGGTCACTCTAGTTTTGGTACCGCGTTAGATTCGTGTATGGAAGAAGATATTTCGTGTTAGGTTCATAGCAATATATCGCGTTTTGTATTAATGATTGTCCCGTTTGGTTGTTTGTAACCCTTAGTAATTGATCCTTTACGTCCATATTCCTGTCGATAACACACCCATTTTTCCCAACACATACACATATTTGTTATTATTTGTTAATTTTATTTAATTTAATTGATAAATATTTATGCAATCAAATAGTATTGATCAATAAATGTTCTTAATTTGATTTGATAATTTTTAAGTTTTATTTAAGTTATTTTCAATATAGAGTCCAATAAAATAAAATCAGAACTCTGGAATTATACCCGTTTGCCCCGCTAATAGCCCAAGCTACCTTGAGAGCTGAGTAATGAATTTTGTTAATTGATTTTTATTCGCCGTTGGATAATAATCTTTATATCTTATATCTTTCCCGGTTTGAGAGGAAACCTGGTGGCGCCCGAGTTATTTGAAAGAAAGTACTGTTTGAATTTTGAAATAGGTAATATTTGTACCGTTTAACATTCGCATTATTTTCATTACATAAATTTTATACTGTCTTTTCGTCACATAGAGTTGACGTTTTGCGAACAGAAATTGAACAACAAATAAAGACATTACACACTATGCCAAAAAATGCTTTGAACAAAAAGTTGTCTTTTGCGGAGAATGTAGCTCCACACGAAATATAGAAGAAAACGAATAAAACACAAAGTTAAAAATTAATAATATAAATCCGTTAGTAAAATAATTAATCATTATAAATATTAAACAATAATATTTTTCTCTGGTAGTCCGTAATTTTATTTTTGTTGATATGACAAAACACATCCAGTTAATTCAATTAAACGTTTTGCAGAAACTCAAATCCCAATGTTGCATTTCCTGCATCACGTTTAGATTCTGTAACATTTTTCCCATAAAATCCATTAATTTCGCCATTATTTTCCATTGAGTCGTTTTGAAATTCTTCAAACGACCTAAATTCAGCCTTGTGAAATTTCGAAACACGACCTGCTGAGGCGATGCGTGTATGATGGACCATTGCACGCACCAACTCCATATTATCCCATAGGTGATCTGTTAAGCCAGTCATGATGCACAATTCTGATAAATGCAGGATTCTCTTCTTTTACATATGCCCATATTAACAATAGTGGATAAATTTCCAAACTGGTATTGGTTTAATGATCGATGGAAAGCATAGTAAATATGGTACAATCTGAAACTAATAATTTTATTAAAATAAAATTTTTTCTACCGTATGAAAAGTTACCTTTTATACACAGAAATAGAGAGTTAACTTGTTCCTTTGGACATCCGTTTAATATATAATATTTTTCCGTTTTAGACTGTATTGAAACCCTTTGATCCATTTCAAAATGAAAATAAGGAGTTATTGTTCAACCTGGAAAAAAGAATCAAGAGTTAAGGGAAAAGAATAGAAACCTAAAAAATAAAATAAAAACCCAACAACAACAGTTAGAAAAGGAGAATCGCGCAAATTTGCGCTAATAAAGAAGGATATAATTTGACTTAAGGACCCACTTCTTATCGCTCAGGAACCAAACGTAAGTTTGAAAAACGTTCGTTCTTTCCTTGGTTTTTGAAGGATATTGTGTCAAATACGGATACCACCGATAATATCGGGGAACTTATCAAGGATGATTTGTGGACTAATCCACTACAGTATTATCTGGTTCCGGACGATAATGGAAATGAAAATGGAATTGAGGATGACTCTTTAAGTTCTGGTTCTGATGGAGACGATGATGCCTGAGATGATGAGGTCGATAGAAAACCAGACTGTGTTTGTAAGTACCTTAATTGACTTCATAATTCTTTAAATAAAAAATTTTCTTTTTTTTTCTAATTTAAATTTGGTCATCTTGATTTCAATACACATTCAGTATTCGTTTGTATTTTGTTCCTAAATATTTTTGATGAATACACCATTGAAAAACAAATTATTAATTGTTAGTTATAAATTGAGGGATTTTATAACTATAGATAAATTCTTTTCATTGACAAACATGCAATAGTATACAGTCGAACTTTAAATTAAAACAAAGGAAAATTAATATGAATTGAAACACCTATTTATTTATTTATATATTTGATAATTAAATTGCTATAGTTTCACCAAATGCATGTAGTTTATAAATTTCATCTAATAGTTTTTTAAATTTCAAATGAAAAACTCTGGCCACCAATAATGGATGATCACCGGGTCCAGTCACATTTGGAATATTTTCTACAATTTCTGACCATTTTAGATTACATGTCATCGTGATAAATAAACTCGGTGTACCAAATTTAGTTACTATGCACATTGCGTCGTTAAACAACTGTATTTGACCTCTTGGTGATCCTATGAAAGTCAAAGGCAAAATTACCATTTTTCCAACGCAAAGATTATTCACGTTAGCTCTTTCTTGAAGGTGATCCGTCAACCCAATATAGGACTCAGCTCGAATTGCCTGCTGATTTCTCCTGTAACGAATCTGCATTTTGGCCATCTGAAAATCGTTAATAGGAATTTATTACGAATTGCTTCTTCTGATTAATTACCTGATTATTTCCCGCTTTATAACATTTAATCTTCTGCATTATTTTAACGTTATTCTGAATAACTAATTAATTATTAATTGGTTGACAATAGTCAACCACCCGTGCCGCATTTAAAAATCGATAATCGATTAAAAGTACTTCCGCAACCAATTATGATTATTGGAATTTGGTGATAAAAAGTACTAACATGTGCATTTTTCACAAAAGTGCAGTTTACTGAATTGTTATGATATTTTGTGACTTAACTACAACTGCATTGTGATTACTAGATGTCCGCACTTATCAGAGTAAGTCACATTTATCTGATTTAATCGTAATTTCTGCATATTGAACATTGGAATTTGGTCAACCACGCCGCTTGCAAGTTCAACCCTGATTTTCTGAATATTACTGCACTTCACCCCGCGTCTGCATATATTTCCTAATGCGTTTCTGAGTTCTTGCGGGGATTCTTATGAATCAACCCCGAGAATGAAGGTTTGAGTTATGTCGTCAACCGCATTTTATTTTACTCGAATCTGTTCTTTTATTTTTTTTTCTTATTGTGAATTATGTATTTTCTTTTATTGTATTCTGGATAATTAGCCAAGGCTAATTATTCCAATTACATGAATTACCCCCCGCTCTTTTGGTACTTATAGTACCCCACCGCTGAATTCTATAGTTTTTTGGGGTGTTTTTGACGTCATTATCTCTTCCGCGCGTACTCAGATTCCCTTCTCTGATTTCCGCATATAAAATCGGCTGCAAAGTGCCTAAAAATTAATTAATTTTGACCTGTTAAATTTCCGAACGGGAACTCTGTGTTGTTCGGAAATCTGTCTGTCTGTTCACTGACACTGCGCACCTGTTTGACCTTTTTTTGAATTGTGATTTAATTAAAATTCGATAAGTTTTACTTTGATTTTATTTCGAGTTATTATTTTGAGTTTATTTTGAGTTATCACTCTTTGGTTTATTTCCTTCTACTTTGCTACAATTTATTCAATTAAGTGCTGTTAAATTGTGGTGACTCCGCTTATTTCTGCATTGTTTATTTTCTGCATTTTATTCTCCAACCGCATATTGTATCTGCATAATTATTTCTTTTAAATAACGTACCTCCGCATATTAAATATTCTGTCTGTAAGATCTTTTATTTTATTTGATTTTGTGTTATTTCATGACGAGTGTTTTATTTTTTTTTATATTATCAGTTCAAATAAATCGCATTTAAGTTCAATTTATCTATTTCTTTTACTTCGGTACGTACAATTGAATAATTTATTGACCCCTGGATTGATTATTTCTTCACTGAGTTTCTACCCGCGGTACGGTTGGTATTTCAAAATACCTGGCGCTCGAGGAAAATAGCTCGGGTCCGCGAAAATACGCCACAAATACGCGAAAATACGCCACTTCTTGGTCCATTAAACATCTTCTGTTGCTTTATTCGGTATGTGCAAATCTACTGCGTTGTACACTGTGTTTCTTGTGCTTTTAAAAATATATCCTTAATAATAATGTTGTTTTCTTATTTGTTTAAATAATACCTACTTGTGTGGTAAGTTGTCTTACATTGAAGTGTTTTTTTAACTCAATGTATCTGTTACACCATAAGTCTTCGAAGAATTTTTAAATTTAAAGTACAATATTCTAGCTAGCCTCAAGCAATTCGTATAGCCAACCACAGCTTCCGAACCAACACAGAAGATATGATTGTAATACGTGAAACAAAGACTTCCGACGCGATGGAAAGGCAAATATGGTCACAGCGTTGCCTCTTTGTGAATTGCTAACAAAATTAAAAAAGAGGGGATAGTCTCTTAGAAAATTTGCGTTTTCTCGCTTAATATGGGGATTTCAGAAAAATAAAAAATATGTATCTAATGAATTTTCATTCTCTGTTGACTCACATAGTTCAAATTTAAATCCCAGTAGCATGCAAGTTGTCCATTATATTCTTATATATGGTTGGTTAAATCATATTGTAACGAACCTATTTTTGCGCCTCTTAATTATTTACACAATTTATATTATCCCTCTGACGTTTGAGGTTAGGTTGTTTGTTTACATTTGTAAACAAACATTTATTTTAAATTAATTATGTTAATTGACCATGACAACCACCTCTGCGTCCCTCGGAAAAGGATTTTCACAAAAGTACTCCCGCAACCAGGAGTACGATGTGAAATTCCTTAGTACAAAAAACCCTTTTTGTATTATTAGCGTGCTTTTGTGTAATTGCAATTATTTCAAGTGTTTTAAGTGTCTATTACGACCAAATTCCACTTACTATCAATTCGATTTATTCAAGTAATTCCTCTACGTAAACGGTGAGTCCAGATTTCATTTAATTGTATTTATTTTATATGTATTTTGTATTGGAATGTAGTTGGCCACGCCGCTTCCAATTCTTATATTTATTGTCCCAATTTGTCATTATTTTTCCTCTATACTTTAAGTGTTTAATTGGATTCACACACTATTTAATCGTTTACATCTGATTCAATTATCAAACATTTAATTCCTCTGAATCAGATGAAACGTACGTGCATTTTTTGGACAATAATTTTATTTTAGTTTGCACTTTTAACTTCGAATTCATTTTTCTTTTCATTTCATTTTTTGTCATTTGTTCCGAGTGTAATTAGCGTCCTCTAATTACACTCATTGTATCAATTGTTTCTCTAGAGCACATGTTATAATTTAATTTTTTTCTTTATAAAATACCCCATTTAATTATATTTTTATTTGCCTCTTTCGGGATTTTATTGGTCAAATGATTGCGTTCGGTCTTAGTGTAATTAATTTCCCTCTAATTACACTAAGTACAGTAATTGCCCCCCTCTCCTCGTACTAATGGTACCCCCACTTCTCAGATTTTAGGTTTTCGTGGAATTTTTCCTCTTTGCGCTTACTCAAAATCCCTCTTAACTTTTCCCCATATATAAATTTTGCACAAGCCATTTTGATAGAGAATTTAATATTATAAAAATTATTGTTCTCATATTGTATATTTCAAAGACCAAAATTCAGATAGAATTTTATTGGTCCAGTTTGTTAATTTGTTTTCGATTTAATTTAAATTTGATTTGATTTCTTATTATATTTAATATTGTAAAATGTTAACTCGATTTAACGGTTGTGTTATTCGATATTTTGTTCCTTATATTTATATTACCTTGTTGCCTCTCGCTTTGCCTCTATAAAATTAAATTTGCCATTTGTAAAGTTGTACATATTTCATAAAAACGCGAAAAGTAAAACAATTGATTTTTTATTTAATAAATATAAACAATTAAGTGCGATTCCCTCTTTTATTTCGACCCCTGGTCTGAAACTCTCTCCACTGAGAGACGCTCGCGGTATAGGTTGGTGTTTCGGGCCTAAAAACATCTGGCGCTCGAGAAAATCCTCCGCTGACGAGGAAAACACGCCACAATATTTCTTAAACAATTATCAGTAAAACTAAAAATTGTTTAGTTTTATACAATAATTTATGTAAGTTTTGAATTTTATTATTCTTTAAAGAATATTTGTCCGATGCCCTCTGAACTTATGCCCTCTGATATTATTTAAAACTATTAAATCATTTTCAATTGAATTCAACACTCTATTTTTTTATTTAACAAACTAAGAGATTTTTGTATTTTTTGGTTTGGTTGAATTCCAATATCCATTTCGAAGTGTACTTTAGCTTTCATATTTCAGCAACACCTAATACAGCTAAACGTTTGCCCAAGAATGTTGAGGGTGATTTTAACCGTTTTAGTGTTACAGATGCGTGGACTTTATCAGCTTTGTGTCGTTACCTTATATCTTTTTGGTTTGCGTATGCTATATAGTGTTCATGACAACTTTTATCTAAAATATTTATACCACAATCACCTCTATCCAAACGTTTATTTAATTTAGTACCTTGAATACAACATTTATAACCGGGAATATGTAATTCTATGGGAATTTTGCTTATCAATTAGTTAACCAAACCACCTCTACTATAATGATAATATTTCATACTTTAACTCAATTTCTATTAATAATAATAAAATTAATGGATCGTGTACTTTTATATTAGTTATAAGTTTCATCCTATAATAATAGACAACTAGTTAAAAATGTAATTCATAAAACAAAAAAGAACTTTTAACATTGAAAACCGTGATTTTATTGAAGAATTTCAAAGCAAATATAGTTAATTTTTCCCCACCACTATGCGTGCTATTGTCGTAGGTCCATCAAAATGTGGAAAAACAAATGTAATGATATCAATAATTGATGATATAAGTGGTCGATAATGTAAAAATGTTTACGTATAGTCAAAAACTTTACTACAACTTAAATATAAATACATATTCAATCCAATAAAAGTGTAAATTATTATGCACATAATTCTAGTGAGCGGATTATTCAACCATGTAAAACAAAACCACACTCAATAGTAATATACCAGATATTGTCAAGATATTATATCGTAATACTTTAGTTATGGACGACATTATAATATAGACTGTTTTCTCCTTTGTCAATTTTATGCTGGAATAA
Source organism: Silvanus unidentatus (assembly GCA_963930825.1). Classification (NCBI taxonomy): domain Eukaryota; kingdom Metazoa; phylum Arthropoda; class Insecta; order Coleoptera; family Silvanidae; genus Silvanus; species Silvanus unidentatus. The sequence continues at coordinate 481,615 of CAWVOD010000039.1, read as the reverse complement.
GTAAACACTTTATTAGAGATAAATCATATGTAATTATTTTGTTTAAACAGGATAATTTAAATTGAAATCATATTTATTTAGATCACGTTATTAGTGACAAGAAATTTGATAAGCTTAAATGGCTATGTACCAATTGTTGGGAAAATCCATATGGGTTTCTTTCAATATTTAAGGATTACAAAACGCAAAACCGACGGTATATAAAGAAATTTGATCAATATATAAGCTTAGAAAAAGTATAATTCCTTTATATCTAGTGTAGATTCCTCCAGTAATGTTAGAACTGATTAACAAAAACTTATTCAAAAATCGTTAAAAGGCTGTGAAATACCTGTATGAAACCAGTTTCATAACTATTCTGTTTTACACATATTCTTTAAAAGAAGTTAGTTATGCTTAATTAAAGTAAATAAAATAAATGAAATCAATAGCAACAGATCTAAAAAAAAATTTAGTTACAAAAATGAAAAACATTAAACAAAAACTGAAACTATTAAAACATAATGAAATCATGCAAGCAAATTTATTTTCTCCTGTCACTAAACATTTTTAAAACATTGAAGGGTTGAAAACTTTAATAATGAAACTATCAATAAAATTACAAATAAACACAATATAAGTCAATTGAAACTTTGAATATTAAAACTAATTAATTCAAAAGGTTCATCAAAAAGTGATACTGAGGATAATAATACCCCAGGTACAGGTAGAGATAATCAAAATGACAAAAAAACTATTTAGAAGATCACTTTGAGGAAATAAGAGCAATATCCTAGGATAATGTAATATATTAATACGATATTATTAATTTATACAACTTCTATACAGTTTTCACTTTGCGTATAGAATTATACCTGAAAAATCAGACATTTTTAAAGAGAAGTCTGTATATTTCTCGGATTTTTTTTTAATTTTTAAAGTTTAAATATAATATATTTAATACGTTATTATTTATTTATACAACTTCTATATAATTTTATTTTGCGCAAATAGAATTAATTATACATGCAAAAAAGTCATTTTTAAAGGAAAGACTGTATTGTTAGGGTTTTTCTGTTTATAGGACCTTACAGCATAAGCTTCACCAATTATTATGAAAGAAGGCAAACGCGTTTCGCTCTAGATTTGGGCATCTTCAGTGGCTGTGGTTTATTTTGTGATTTATTATGCATTTCGTTTATAAATTGCAATAATTAAAGTGTTACCTATTCATTTTGGTTGCGTAATATTGTTTGTATTGGCTGTATGTCACATATATTGTCTTTTTCGTTTTTTAGTGTTAAAATAATTAAAATTTGATTAAAATAAAATAAATAAATAAATAAATAGGTGTATATGTAAAATTGATTACTAGAATATTTCTATATTGTTTATTTATCTTTTGTATCTAAAATAAAATAAAAGACTGTTATGTTATCATCTTATTAATTTGTATATTTTACCTGATTAGTTTATTATTTTATGTGTTGTATAGTTTTATTTTATCACAGTTATATCTTTTGCATGTATACGTGTCAATTGTATATTATTGTCGTGTGTTGTCTGTTTGTAGTGAGAGTAAGCACTTGTGATTTGTAACGGTCAGGGTGTGGCGTGTTTTTCCCCAACAGGGGAGGATTTCTCGAGCGCCAGGTATTTTGTGGCAAGAAATACCAACCAGTACCGGGCAGTACTCTCAGTGGAGAGAGTTTCTGACCAGGGGTCAATTAAAAGAGGAATTCGCACTTTAAATATACTTATTAAACGAAAAATAATTAATATTATTTAATTAAGAGGAACACATGTGAAATACAACCATTAAATAAAATACAAAATCAATTTACAACAGTCGAAAATCAAATTACACTATACAACAAAATAACCGAACTGGGCCAATAAAATTCCTAAGAATTTTGGCCTTCGAAAATACAATTTTACACTTTTAAACTGAGCCAATAAAATCCAATGATTTTGGCTTTTGAAAAATATTACAAATTAATGAGAACAAAATCTCGAGGAACAAAATTACTAATATTAGAATTTTTAAGAGGACAAGAATTCTCCCTTCAAGGGGCTGTGCAAGAGTTTATATACGAGGAAATATTAGGAGGGATTTTGCGCACGCGCAAAAATAACTTCGTTACAAGGGTCGGACTGGTACAATTAAGTATTCGTAAATGTTGCCGAGATTGTCTGTGTCCGTTCGTGTGTTAATTGCATTTTGGACCTTTTTTATTTATTTTGGACCGTTTCTTAAGATTTTTCTCCCTATCTAGTTATGATGTCTTTTCGAAATTGAATGTGTGATTTGTTTGTGATGTATGATGTGCTAGGGCTGTTGTACCTACGATATGTACTTTGTTCGGTTTGCAGTCGTTTTTGTGTTGTGATATTCTATTGTGTAAGTGTTGTCTAGTTTGTCCTTTGTATGTTGCTTTACAATTATTGCATGGTATTTTGTATATAATATTAATTATATGTAATTGTATCATTCGTTATTTGTCTATTAAAAAATTAAATATTCAACAATCAATTATATTCTTTTAATTAAACCCTTCAATTTAAGGAAACCTTGTTAAAATAGATCAAATAAACACCATATTTTTTTACCTATAACGATTTTTCGGTCAGATTTGAGGCAAATACTGGACATATTTTGGTGATATTGATCCCAATAATGGTCATATTTTGGTCAGAATTGAGGCCAAGATTGGTCATAAAATAGTGCTAGACATTTACAAATTGGGTCACAAGATACATGTGATCATTCATAATGTGTCATGTCATCAATCAGAGTGCACCATATGGTTGATTACTGAATATTTTAAACTATGTCAATTGCAGTTGTCAACTATCGTGTACCTAAACTATCGTAGGTACACGCTTCAAATTGTGTATGTAGCGTTATATGATATAATGAGGTAATTTTAAGGGGTAACTGACGTAAAAGGTTGGTGATTTTTAGGAAGGGCATGACCAAATAATGACGTCAATATTATAGGTGGGTGCCGCCTAAATATAAATGATCATCTAGATCAATATCATGAATTACCAAAAAGATAGTAGGTTTCGATAATACATATAATTCTTGTATTAGTAACACCAATATAGTAGAATTATGTATTTCATTAAATTTATGTTCGTAGTATGATAGGGGTGATACGATGACACTGGCGCTTTTAATGGAACATGTTATCAGCAGTGAAAATCCAATAGGAGAGTCTAAAGGAGGTCGTACAAGAAGTGCAAAAGAAGACTTGTATGCGGTGAGTCACTCCTAGTTACATTTGATGGCCTGTGTCCATCCTCAGACTGCATCATATTGTTGAACACCTAATACTCCAAAAATGTCCATTACAGGCAAACTATTAGAGGCACAGAGTTCATATGGAGTAAATAATGAAATTTGTTGTAATAATGGTAAATTAAATGGAAAATTTGACAAAGTCAATAGTAGAGGAAAAAGGTCATTACTGCTGTGAATCCAACCCCTAGCCCCAAGCCCTACCCCTATAAAAAAACAGTCCCTATAAAAAAGTTTCCGCTGTTGAAGATCTACCCCTATGTAAAAAAAATTCGCCAAAAAGGCTGTTATTTTTGAAAATAAAGTTTGAGCAATCTGTAATAGATGGCGTTATTAGTTAAATACTGAAAATAATATTTGCAAAGGTTAAATGAATATCAATTAATATGACACGTGTAGGTATAGCAAATGCACTTGCAATTATAAAAAAAATTCCGTTATTCAGATGTTAAATGAATATCAAATTAAATAATGCTCACTACACGTGTGCATTCGTCATCTTATTTACGTACGTGTAGACAATTGTGAGAATTTACATGTATTAGATGACGACACATTACATAACTGTGGCACGGAATATTCAGTGTCGGCATCCGATCCTCACTTTGAAAGCGAAAGTTGTTCTCTAATTATTGTTATCGCAATAAAAAGGGGCCCACAAAAAAAACAATAGCTAAAATAATTTATTTTATTTTATTCAAATATATATCAATAAAAATGGTTTAATTTAACACGTAAACAAGTTATTATAAAAAATTTGCAATGCTGGTTGTACAGTTTTTACAATTATTTATAAAGTGATATCCACAATTTCCTATTTCCTCGTTACTAAAATCATATTCTTCGATATTAAGAACTGTTGGGCATAAAAATACAAATTGTCGTAGATATAGTCCCTTTTCTCTGGTGGTGACAAATATTTTATCCATACTTTCTAATTCGCTTTTTAGAATTCCCACAAAGTACTTGTAGTCAAAGTAGTCTTTTCTGAGTTTATCATTACAATTCCAATTAAGGCCGCATATTTCTCTAGTGCAATCACGTATCTGTGTTTTAATTTGATTATTTAAATATTCAAATCTTATATCCGGTTCAAATAAATAATGTTTTATGTATTTTTTATCGCAGGAAACACAACCACATTCACAAGACTTTAAAATAGTTAATTCTTTAAGAAAATAGGTATTATTTACATAATACACATGCAAATTGTCATATGGGAAACAATCCGAATTTATAAATAATTTGATATTTGTCAATTTGCAATGATCAAATGTGCTCATATTTTTTCTTAAATTATTTTTTTTTGTCAATAGACAAACAGAATATTACATATATGGGCTTTTCTAATTGGGTAGAAGATTTCACTACCCAATCAAAATCTTTTGATATTTGTAATTCCGGAATTGTGTATAGATTCCATTGACGTGAGAAAATAAATAATTCTCTGCCACTGTCTATTACTTGTAAAAGTTTTAATTTGCTGTAGTCCGATAATTCAACAATGGGAACTCTCCAAACAATTTTTTTAATGTCTAATGTTACAGGCTCCGTACCTACATCATACAAGGCATTTAAATTAGTGTTGCTTCTAATTAAAACTAATTCTTGTTTCATAAAAACAATAACTTTCTTGAAATCCTCGTCAAATCCTAATAATAATCTCAAAGGCACACACACCGAAAATTGCCCCTCATTTAGATGATAGTAACAAGAATCATCTACGTTCCAGCCCGCATTTAAAGGATGGCCGACTCGCCACTTGAAAATGATAGCAAACTTTTGACCGTAGATACTATTCCTGGCGAATGACATGACTCAATTATTTTTCCATTTAAGTCATACCTAATTTCTTCAAACAAAAAAAGCACAAAATTGTTTACTAATTTGGCGGTTAATGAGGGCCTTTGATCCCAATTTTGAAGAATCGTTCCCTCTAAATATATATATGAATCGCTGGGCAAAGTTAAAATTTCCGACTGGGGTACAGTTATTCTAATTTCATCGTTGACGTTAAAAGTATTTGTAGCATAAGGGTAATATGAATGTTTTTCTAATCTACTTATGGAATTATCAAAGAGGGGTGTTTCCTATACTTTTAAGCTATCGTCCATTATTTTTTAAAATAGTTAATCCTAAGGATTGTAAAAAATTTTTATTTGATTTTGTTAAACCTTTGACTTTAAAAATATTGCAGTACTACACGAATTTAATAAATTATTCCTATTTATATATGATTTATTGTATTTAATAACCATTGTTATAAGAATCAACTATAAATTCTGATTATTATGGGACAATATATAAATTTGTACTGAGCAAATAAAATCATTTATTGTCTATGTATAGTGCACAATTTTAATATGAATATCGCTGATTTTTTCTACGCAAATGTAATCTTGCAGAGACCCTTTCTCCTCGTAAATTTATTAGATCCCCATTTTGGTCGACTATTTTTCATTCGATAAAATGTATTTTTTTAGTGTTTAGAGGAAAATATATAACGTTGTCCTGAACAATGGTTTCTCGAAACCCGAATGGATTACTAAAAGTAAAATTGTAAATAGAGTGACTCTCTTTCCCATTATGATAATTCCCATGTGCTATATTACATTCGACACTCATTACATTAAATATGTCAATGATTTTCTGTGATATTGTTTTAATATTTGAAGGATTAACAATACTTCCAAATACCAACATTTTTCCGATTGAGCTTTTTTCGCTTAAATCTACAATATAGATACAAAAAATTTTTGACTTTAAAGTTGTTGGATTTGCCACCAAATCAAATTGAATTTTTCTAGTAAGGTTTTTATTTAATTCTTCAATTTTTTTATCAATGAATTTTTTTAGTTCATCAAATTCGTAGGCCCCCTCGCGTATAATTATATTATTGTTACCAATTTTTATCGAATTACAAGTGTCATCTATATTCGGGACACAATTGCACGTTTCAAAGTTTACTAAGCCGATTTTATAATCGTCGCCATTCAGATCAATGGGTGGGTCGAAATAGGATGGTAAAATTGTCGTATTTCCGCTGAGTGTAAAAGTAGTCATTTTACCATATATTGTTATATAAAAATCTTATGCATATATGTCAGCAATTATATTTATCTAAATTTTGAAAATTATTATAATTATATTTAATCGTTACTGGTCCTGAACTATTTAAATAATCTACTAATATATACGGTGGTGGAAGATTACCGAAGGAATCGAAATATAACACAGAGTTACCTTTTTTTATATAGGAAACCCATTGAGTTCCATCCCCACTACTCTTATCTAAATTGACTATACCACACCACACAGTTTTTCTAACAACGGGTGGTAAACTATTTAACATAAATATGCTTTCTGACTACCTTCAGCCCAAATTTCAGCCTAATAACTCTATTCTGACTCATGTTACAAATTTTTTGGTAAAACACTGCAAAAGTCAAAATTTCATCTAAAATAATTATTTTCTCAAAAACTATCAATTTTGGAGATATGGTACCATACATAAAGTCACATTAAAATTCGACAAGGATTTCAAAAATGCAATAAAAAATGGGGTGTTTCATTTAAAATAACGAAGTTAGTGTCAACTTCCGGCATAACCGAAAGTGCCACCATTTTGAAAATATTTTAGATTGATCAGCCCCTCCGGATAACTCCTATTGCTAAAATTTCAAGTCTCTAGCATTTACCGTTTTCGAGATATCTATACCGCTCGGTTTTAAACTGAACACCCTGTATAATTGACAAAACCCCTTCTATACCGTCCTTTATTTAAATCGTTTTCCTTTGAAATACCTAAAAAATCATATTTATCTTGCCAACAAAAATGACATATATTTAAAAATTGCTGTAAAGACATGTCTGTATTTACATGATCATTGTATATGTATATGTTCAAGACTTCTTCGAACACAAGGAAATATTATTAAAAAGTTGGCATTCTCTCTTAATAGGTGTTTACACGTGTGTGCATAACTCTGTGTTAAATATATGCGATCAATTAATTTATGGCGTCCCATAGAAAAATATTGTTTAATGGGGCTTTGATTTTCACACACAATATCGTCAAATATAAAAACAGAGTTTTGTTTCGCTTCAAGAGGCTTAATTATTTCGTCATGTTCTGAATATTCATAATATCCCATACCTTTGATTGATTCTATTAATTTCGATAAATATCTGTACACTGGTTGAAAGAGGGTTTTTGAAAAAATATACACATTTTCAAATTATAATCCATTTTCATGTTCTAATAGATTAATAACAAGGTTTGACTTTCCGCAACCGCTCTTCCCCACCACAATCATTTTAGCTAGTTCTGTTGGAAATAAACTAGAATGACGAGTACTGTTATTGGTCAATTCAAGAACATTGTGTTTCTGAATGGAAAGTGTAATTGGTTGTTTTTTAAGCAGATGGATGGGTTCAATCACTGGAACTGCCAGTGGTTTGTGAGAACTTGCGGTACCTCTAATGGTGGCTGTTATTCTTGGAATCAATAAATTCTTCCCTGTGTCTACAACACAGATTGGATTGATTTGTAGAATACCAGTTCCGTTCAGCCAGATGTCTTCCCGCTGATCGTTACACCTGAGATCGACTCGCGTTGGGTTGTTGGCGATGAACATCCATGTATTTGGCTTGTACAAATGTTTCCATAACAGGTCGGAGACTGTGAATGTGTTATATCCACAGTTATTGGCAGATGCTCTGGCGTATAGAGCATTGATGATGCAGTTGGGAGCGGAGTTTAAGTCATGGATTACACTAGGGGCACATAAATACTCATCTGAATCCAACTTTGTAGCGTGATTAAGCTGTTCTATGGATAGTTCGAAATATCGCTGATTGTTGTAATCAACTGCTAGTAATGAGTTGGCGATTTGAATGGCCGAAAACGTGTTGTCCTTGACTTTGTGTGCTACTGGTGTCACACTGATAATCGAGTACGTCGGATCTTCAACGATGTAGAGGTGATTCGCTAAAGTTATACTTGTATTAGTTCTGTTGAGAGTCATTCCCTTCATTTGGGATGTAATGATGTTCATTTTTTGCGGTAGTTGCTTCGTCACATTGGTGATAAGCCTATGGAATTCTTCTGTTGTGAGGAAATCCGAGATGTGACCTTGATGATGGATGACTCTTATTAGCCTGGAACACATCTCTTCTAAGTCTTGCAGTGCCTCTTTTGCTAGTTGATATATTGACAACACTTGGATCAGGAAGGAGTTCACGTCTGTCTGCTTGTACCAGTGGTCGAACGATTCAATGATGCTGAGTCCATGATCTAATCGTTGACTGAACAGATTCAGTTTCATTGTGATCTGGTTTTCGGTTGAGTTAAGGGTTGCCAACGTTCTAACCATGATGTTGGTCTGATGTTTTGACGTTTGGATCAGTTGCTTCTGGTTTTCATCCAATTTCGCGATATCGGTATACACTTCGTCGTTGACTCCAAATACTGATGTCATGAGTTTTCCAAGAAGTCCTCTTCGGTGCCTGCCACTGTAGCCATGGTTGATCACATGTAGTTGTCGTCGCAGGTCATGATGGCGGCTTTGATGTTCTTCTAATTGGTGCTCACAATGAGACGTTGCACCGAGTCTGCTGCTCATTTGGCATATGTGTGCATATTGGTTAATCGTCGCGGTTACCAGGTGATCGAATTGGGCTAGCTGGGTGGTATTGATTGGAACATCAATTTTTAGTATACCTCGACTGATGATTGCATTCCCAATTTGTTCGATGTATAGTCCAGGATCGGGAGTTTTGATGGTAAATGATGCAGATTGGGTTGAAACAATTAATGACATCAGACACACAATTGTATATGCCATCCTGTTTGTAGGTGTTCGTGGTGATCGTCTTACATCTTGTTTGGTTCCTAGTTCTTCGTTAATTGGTAGTGGGCATAATTTCACTAATGGCCTCTTGAATTCGCTTCCATTTTGTGTTTTTATGGTCACTACGCGTGTTTTGTTGTGCCTTTCAGGATGAACTTCGGTGATTCTTGCCAAGGGCCATTTTGTTGAAGTGAGGTTTTCGTCCTTTACTAACACAAGGTCACCTGCCTTTATGTTTGGATGTCCAGACTGCCATTTATATCTCTGTTAAAGTCTGTGTAGGTATTCTGTTGACCATACCTTCCAGAAGTCTTTTTTCATTTTCTGTAATATTTTCCATCGGGTATTAACAGTCGGCTCAGCTTGTAATTCCACTTTGTCTGGGTGTGTTACGAGTGATCTGCTGGTGATTAGATGTCCTGGGGTTAGCACCGTGTTGTCTTCTGAATCTTCATTAATGACACAGAGTGGTCTGGAGTTCAGGCATGCTTCAATTTGTTGCAGGACGGTGGACAATTCTTCGTATGTCAAAGTATTGTCTCCAATCACCTGTTTCAAATGAAATTTTGTAGATTTCACCCCTGCTTCCCATAATCCTCCAAAGTGAGGAGCTGCCGGGGAAGGAGAAGTGCCATTGTGTTCCAGATGTTGCGAAGGATTGCTGGAACTTTGGCTGTGCGAGCGCCAATTGTAGTTCTTTGTCCAGTACCCCTTTTGCGCCCACGAAATTTGTTACATTGTCACTGTATAAGTGAGCACAGTGACCTCGTCTGGCTTGAAACCGCCGAAAGGCAGCAAGGAAGGCCTCTGTTGTCATGTCACTGACAGCCTCTAAATGTACTGCCTTTGTGGCCATACATACAAATACCGCTATGTAGCCCTTGTATGATTTATTTCCTCTTCTTTTTGTGGTACGGATTTGGATTGGTCCGGCGTAATCGACTCCAGTGTGAGAGAACGGTGGTGAAATTGTAACACGTTGTTCTGGTAGGTTGCCCATGATTTGTTGGGGTGGAGTTGCTGTTGCTCGGAAACACTTCATACATTTCCTTATGCACTGCTTTACTAACTACTTTGCTCTTATTATCCAATATTTCTGTCGTATTACTGCTGATGTCAGCTGATTTCCTCCGTGGAGAGTTTTTTCATGAGCGTCCTGGATGATGAGTTTCGCCAGTGGAGTGTAATTTGGGATAATAACGGGATGTTTCTCATTATAAGTTAATGATGAGAATGCTAATCTTCCTCCTACTCTGATGATTTCATTATGATCGAGAAATGGTAATAGAGTGGTTAACGGACTTTTCTTCGGTAGTTCTTGACCGGACTGCAATGCTTTGATTTCATTGGCAAACTGGTCAAGTTGTACCATGCGGATTAGACAATTCGTTGCATTGAAAATTTCTTCTGTAGATAGGGTTCCAGTGTGCGGTATTTTACGGCAGTTATTAACGAATCTTCTGCAGTAAGCTGTCACCCTTATCGTCTTCTGGAAGGATGAGTATCTGTTAATGATACTAAATGGCCCGCTACTGCGGTGAGTACGCCTGGTCGCTTCTTTTGTTCGTGTTCAGTGGGGCTGATGCTTTGAGGAGTGGGTAATACTTTATTTTGTAGCCACGAAGGTCCATTCCACCATAACTGGTTGTTATGGAGATGTTGTGGCATTACTCCTCTTGAGATTAAATCGGCTGGATTATCCTCAGAGCGCACGTGATGCCAGTTTTTGGTGTCTGTGTTCTCCGCGATTTCTACCACTCGATTGGCCACAAACGTCTTCCATTTGTCTGGACGTCCTTGTGTCCATGCAAGGGTAATCATGGAGTCTGACCATGCGAATGTCTGAACCGGCTCGACCTTTAACGAGTCGATCGACTGTTTGATCAGTTTGGCTAATAATACTGCCCCACATAATTCCAGTCGTGCAAGAGTTTTCTTCATTTTAATTGGAGCCACTTTGGATTTTGCTGTTAACAATGTAACCACTACATGGCCTTGGTGATCAATGATCCTTGTATAAACGACTGCTCCATAAGCTTGCTCTGATGCGTCACAGAAGCCATGGATTTCAACACGTCTTGTGGTGTTTCCAAAATTTATCCATCTCGGAATTCTAATGTTTTCCAAGCACGGTAGTTGTGCTTGGAATTCATTCCATGTGTTCCTTATGTGTTGAGGCACGGGATCATCCCATTGACCCTTGTTTATCCATAACTCTTGTACCAATAGTCGTGCAACTACGATTACTGGAGCTAACCATCCCAATGGATCGTATAATTTGGCACTTTGAGATAGTATTGTCCGTTTTGTATGCGTAGTATTAATCGATGTACTAATCTTGTACCTGAATTGATCCGTAACTGGCGCCCAATGTATCCCTAGTGTCTTCTGGGTATCATTTTCTCCCATTTCCAGAAATTCCTTTTCTTGTAAGTCCGTTGGGAGGATTTCAATTAGTTCAGGTACGTTACTTTTCCATTTTCGCAAGTTTAAACTCCCCTCTTGTAACAGTGCAATGAGTTTCTCTTGTAGGACTCTTGCTTCGTTGGCGCTATCACATCCAGTAATGAGGTCGTCGACGTAGAAGTCAGTTGACGCTACCATTGATTCTGCCGGAAATCTCTCTGCTTCATCCATTGCCAGTTGTTGGAGAGTACGGATTGCGAGATATGGTGCTGATGCTGTTCCATATGTTACCGTTGGGAGTTGATACTCTTGGATTGGGTCATTTGGATTTGTTCGCCACAATATTGTTTGTAACGGTTGATCTGCTGGATGTACTGCAATTTGTCTGTACGTTTTCTCAATGTCCGCAGATAATACGACTCTATGTTTCCTCCATCTTGTTAAAATTTCCACTAAATTCTGTTGTAGGCGTGGACCATTGAACATTAAATCGTTTAATGATTTTCCTGTTGTTGTTTTCGCTGATGCATCGAATACCACTCGTAACTTTGTTGGGGTACTATCGTGTTTCATAACAGCATGGTGTGGAATGTAATATGTTGTCTATTTGCTTGCTGAGCTTGCAACCTTCATGTGACCCAGATTTATGTACTCGGCCATGAACTTTTTATATTCTGTAGCGAACGTTGTATCAATGTTAAACTTTCGTTCCATCTGAAACAAGCGAGCTAGTGCCGTTTTTCGTGAATCTCCGAGTTGTTCACGATCTTCTTGTAATGGTAGTTGCACTGTGTACTTCCGGTCTGCCCTTGACGTCGTTTTGCTATATATCTCGTCGCATTGTTTCTCCTCTTGTGTGAGTTGACGTTCAGGATGAATTTCTTCTATTTCCCAGAATTTCGACAGATCCATCTTTTCTTCTACTGTGGATATTAAACTGAATGTCTGCTGGGCTTTATTTTCAATGGGTTTCCCTGACTCTGTCCATCCAAACTCAGTATTTTGTGCCAGATATCCGCCCAACCTTTTGATTCCTTCCTTTACAATCATTGGATAGATGTCTGCTCCAATGATCATATCAATGGGTCCTGGGGTGTGGTAGGTTGGATCCGCCAGAATATGGTTTATCAATTTGTCCATATTGACGTCGGTGATTTTTTCCGCTGGGAGAGTCCCTGTTAATTTCTTGAGGACTAGCAATTCACATTTTAACGAAAAATGGCTTGGAGTCCTCGGCTTCATAGTGACCGTAATTTTTCCATTCGAGTGACCGGCTCCGGTGTTTCCAAATCCAGATACATTGACGTTTGAGATTGTTGATGGTTGATGTGCGTGAGATATTTGCTAATACTGCCGCACGCTCAGGGTGTAATAATGTGTGATGCCGTTTATTACACTTGCTTCATGTTTTCTTGGTCTTGCAGGGCTGTTGCCGGTTGTGGTTTTGGAGACAATTGTAACAACAATTGTTTTCTCGGAGAACGGTAGATTTATCAGGAACTGATTTCTCTATGAATTTCTGGCATTGATAGAGCCTATGTTGCTCCTTACAACATACACAGTTTGTTGATAGGGTGTGGTACATTTTGGTTGACCATTGCTCCCGCTTGTAATTAGGTTTAGTGTTTTCAACCTTCTTCGCGGAATTCTTCATCATCTCTAGTGATTGAAATTGAAATCTTGATTCTAGAAACGTCAGGATTTCTTCTAATGTTGGAACGTCCTTTGGGGATCTCAGTGATTGCTCGAACAATTTGATGGATTCTTTATCAAATTTTTCCAGGACTATGTGCCCAACGATGGGTCCCCATGTTTTGGATGAGAAACCCAAATTGTCCATGGCACGGAGACTCTCCGTAGTTGTGTCATGGATTGCCTTCAATTCATCTGCTGATGGGTACGATACCTTCACCATCTTTAATATGTTGTTGATGTGTGTGGATTCCAATAACCGTTTGTTATTGTACCGATGGTTGATGATTTCCCATGCGGCCTCGTAGTTTTCTTCTGTTACATTCAGGTGATGTAACATTTTATCCGCCTCTCCCTTGAGTGACGTCTTTAGGAATTGCATCTTCTCCACTTTGCTTATTTATTTGCTGTTGTGGATGAACCGCACAAATATATCATGGAACGTTGTCCAGTTTTCATAGTTTCCGTTAAACGTTGGTATGTTTATAGGCGGTAATTTCACCCTGTCTTCATTATTGTTGCCTATGTCATTATTTAGTTGATTTATAATCTTTCTTACTTCCGCTCCCATTTCATCAAATTCGTCGTAATATTCTGTTATGTCCGCTGTGGCCTCTTCCATCATGATTTCTTCATGGAGTTCTTGAACTGCCATCCATTCAGTGTTAATGGAATTGCTTTTGTATTCCATTTGTTTGGTGGACGGTTGGGTACTTAGTTGATTTTTTGTTTCCTCAATGTTCCTACTCAACCTTGCCATTTTTACCCGTTGTTTCTTGATTAGTTGGTTTACTAGTTGGCTTGGTATTTGAGGTAACTGAGCTGTTGGTCGATTTCGTGGTGGTGCATTTGTCAACATGAATTGTTGTTGCACATCTGATTTTGTTGGAGTCTGGAGACTCTGGAGTCCGCTTGGTGACAGAGACCCGTTTGGTAAGAACATCATATTATCTGTTTCACTGTGAAGTAGATCTTGATACTCTTCCATGACTTTCTTGACTTGTTCATGGAATTTGTTTTTTATATATGGATCTTCAGGGTTGATGTATTTGAGAATTTCAGAGTGGTTCTTGTCGAAAGTTGTCCAGCGTTCAGCTAGGACCTTCCGCCTTTTCTCGAGGTATTCCAACGTCTTCCTGGACGCCAAATCCTTTTTAAAGTTGATTAGAGATTTGTTGATGGCTTCTGCCAACTCATTTTGGGCTTCAGTGGCTTTAATAATGTCCATCTTGAGTTTCTCGGAATGTCTTCGTGACAATTCCTGGTGTAGCTTGTTGCTGCTTCTTCTTGGAGAGCCCCTGTGGCTGCTCCTGGATTGTAGTGTAGTTTGCTTGTTGTCTCTTCACGGAGAGCCCCTTTGGCTGCTCCTGGACTGTAGCGTAGCTTTATTGTTGTCTCTTTACGGAGAGCCCCTGTGGCTGCTCCTGGACTGTAGCGTTGCTTTATTGTTGTCTCTTTACGGAGAGCCCCTGTGGCTGCTCCTGGACTGTAGCGTTGCTTTTATTGCTGTCTCTTCACGGAGAGCCCGTTTGGCAGCTCCTGGACTGCAGTGTCTTCTTTTGTTTATAAATACAATTGTTTTTATAATGAAAAAATAAGAATGATAAACAACTGATTACAAATTCTGTTCATTTATGAACACTTTCTTTGATTTCTTGGGAAAATTGTAATCATAATCGACTTTTTTTGTTAAGGCTAATAGGTGTATTGTTTTGTTGAAGACCGAATTATTTCTTGATATAATAATCAGGTATACCTTCTTTTTTTTATACATGTATACATTTATTCGAAGGTAATTTTTTTTTCAAATTGGCGTATTTGATCAAATGTAAAGGGGAAGGTACAATCTTTATAGTTTAAATATTTTAATTTATGTTTATAGGAGGAAGCTCTATTGGCATTATTCGTGTTGGGAAATTTTGCTGCTAAAATACTATATAAAAACATTTATCATGGCTTTCTTCTTTTTAAAATGTCACTTAATTTAATATAAGTAGATTGTCCTAAACAAATGGGTTCATATTTATTAATATTTACCTTTAAATCAATTATACTTTCTATCGCCCATCCGCTCTCTTTTTGTTGATAATCGTAAAGATTATTTAAAATTTTTGTTGCAATAGTTTGATATATAGTTTTGAAATCCGAATTTTTATCAATTAGGTGATTTTCTACCATAAATGATTTTACCTCTTGTTTTCCGGTACTAGGCAGTTCAAATTTGCCCAAAAAGACAAAGTTCACTTTCAACGGAGTTTTTTTAAATATTTTCTTAATTTTAATTTGAACACTGCGATACGCCTTATTTAGAAATAATTTTGGGTCTTTATATGATATATTTATGACCATTCCAGTTAACATTCTACTGTGATGACCCTATAGGTCTTTTCAAATAAAACACAGTGTCTTGGTGGTTTTAACTTGGAATATATTACGTAAAAAATGACCGTTTTTTACAAGAGCCAAATTACCACTGTTTTTACATTAGTTAGAAAATCTTAGGACCTAAACTTAAGCTAAAATACAAAAGAAGGGGTAGTTGTAATGTGTGCAAAAATAGTGCTAAAATTAAAGGTGAATGTCATTGACGGGAAACTGAAAATGATAAGTAAGCAATATTCAGCAATCGCAAATCAATTGCTGGATAAGTAATTTAGACTGGTTAATCACCTTCTCAATAAAATGCTAACTATTAAGAATTAATCAATGTAAAAGAATATTTTATATTATATTGGAAACTTTCAGATACATACATTACATCTCCCCCGCAAAGGAAAAAAAAATTAATACATAAACTTATCCTTATAACTAAGAATTAGATTTTTTTTTTATGAAATGTACAGTTTTACTCTGTCTTTATGAACTTCGAATGTTGTTATCACCTTCACTTTTTATTATAATATTTGGAGATTTGACTTCACTTACTACATATGGTCCTTTATAAATAGCTTCAGTTTTCTTCCCTGAATTGTTTCTTAACATAACCAGTCTCCTATCGTATAGTCTACCCTAATTGTTACATTTTGGTTAAATTTTTCTTGTCTACGACTCTTTGCCTGCATTTAATTATTTTTAGCGTCTTACCACGCAGTCTGCAGTCGATATTTTAATTCCTTAGGGTAACTGTCAAAAGTATATAGTGGATCTGTTTGAGTAGTCAAATTAGAGGGAAGTAATGCCATTTTTCCAAAAACTAGTTCAAAAGGTGCATATTTTGTCTCACTGTGTACCGTTGTGTCATAGGAAAAAACCCAAAATGGTACCCATGAACTCCAATTTTGCGAATTATTGCGTGTATGAATTAGGAAATAAGCTCCCAAATGCTTATGAGAATTTTCAAGAGAACCTAGAGTTTGATGGTGATATGCCGTTGAATTCAAATTTTTGATTTTGAGAATTTTGCATATTTCTGTAAAGGTATTTGACATAAACTCGGTTCCTTGGTCGCTTAAAATTTCTCGAGGAATTCCGTACCTTAGTATAAAGTTTTCTACAAACACTTTAGCTATAGTTATCGTTTCTTTGTTTTCTATCGGGTAACATTCAACAAATTTTGTTAAGTCACATTGCAAGGTTAATAAATATTTATTTCCGTTTACACCTTGGTCTAATGGACCCACGGTATCCAAAACTATTTTTTCAAACGCAGATAACGCAGTAGTGGTTATTACCATTGGTTCTTTCTTATTTATTACGTGTTTATACCTTTGGCAACAATCACAACGTTTTACAAAGGATTCGACATCTCTAGGTATTTACAGACTGGAAAAGTTAAGTTCGCAAAAGATCTCGTTTAATTAAAAATTCGCAAATTGAGACTGGGAATAAAGGAGAACCTGAAAAAGAGTTAAGCAAATTAGAAACAAAATTATTATATTTAACAGGAGAGGTAGTAGTTGAAGGTTTACCAGGAATTTCAGAGATCGGTATAGAAAATGAAAAAGAAATAGCGGAGGCAGAAATTGCCGAAATAAACCTGACCAAAAAAGAAAAAGGGACAAAAAGAAAAATTGCAGATTCCAATGAGGATATATTGACGAAGATTAATAAAAATCTAGAAACATTGGTCGAATTAAAAAGAGAAAAACTACAATTAATTAATTCGTGTAAAAATGCAATTGAAATATGGTGTTACAATAGAAGATTGCAAAGAAAGTAAGGACCAATAAGAATTTTAATTTTTGATTATATGTGGCGTTACGCGACGAACCTGATTTTCAATACCGTTCATTTGAAAAATAGTTTGTACCTGAATAGTGTTTTTGTTAATTTAAAGAGTTTATATTTGTATTAAGTTTTGTTAAGAGAAAATGCACTGATTTTAAAGAAAAAATATATTTTTCATGTAAAATGTATTCGGACAATATTATTGCGAGTATTTAAACCTTCTTCGTGTAATTCGTCATTCTCAAGTTCCCTATTATTATTTATCATTGGATCCTCTAAAATATCATCTTCCTCGGGGTTAAAATCAAAGTCAAAATCTTCATTAGCACCTATTAACATATTATGCAAAGTAACACATGCAATTGCCAATTTTGCTGATTTTCTTGGGTCGTAATGCAAACTTCTTTCCTTTATAAGAGACCTAAACCTTGCCTTTAGAACACCGATACATCTTTCAATACAATTTCTTGCACGACATAAAACTCGATTATATCTACCCTCGGGTGTTTCTTCTTGAGCGTGCAATATAGGTGTTAATAAATAGGGCTGTAACGGGTATCCAGAGTCTCCAAGTAACCAAGAACTTCTTTCACCATCGCGATAACGATTTTTTAAGAAACGAGACACATTACTCATCATCCAAATTGCGGAGTCATGAACACTTCCTGGGTATTTAGCACAAAAATTCAATATTTTTAAGTCTGAGTCACAAATTATTTGGCAATTGAGACTGTAAAAATTTTTTCTATTAAGGTAAACAGCTCGTGGTGGAATTCCACCAAGTAGTGGTGCCACAATAGATATGTGGGTCCCATCCACAACGCCTATTATTCCAGGGAAATTAAATTTACGGAAAAACTTATTTTTTACATTAATACACTCCTCCAAAGTAGTAGGAAATTTAACCCATCTTGCAGAAAAATTTCGAATAATAACATCAGTCAATTCGGTAAGGCATCTAGACACGGCAGCCTGTGACATGGAACAACGACTATCGACACCGGCAGATTTTTGGTAACTTCCGTGAGCGTAAAAATGAAGACTAACCAAAAATCGAACAACTTTTGGAATTCTTGTAACTCGAAGACCATCTTCTAGAAAAGGAGTACATTCCAAGAAAAAATTGTGGGCTTGTACCCTAGGAAAACGATACAGTTTTCTAAAGAGTTCATCGGGTAAATTAAAAGGATTGCTCGCATCTCGCAATTGTCTTTGAAGAGCCCTATTTTCATTGCTAAAAATAAAAAATATATGTATGCAAAGAATTTGGTGTGAAATATTACAAACGTTCTACGGCGATCTTCCATTTTTTTGAAATATTGAGTAACTAAATATTGGTAATGTCTAATAACGACAAAAACGCTTTCAAACGACTGCTTTAAAGGTGTCGTTGAAAAACGATGATACTCCAACCTCAAAGTAGTTAAATAACGATATCGTTAAAAATACAGAATTGAAAATGTCGTTAACTAACGACAATCACCGCTTAACGATGTCGTTTTGATTTACAGAATAAGGGGGTTAAGGTCTTTCCATATTAGTCTTATCATTACTTTTTGATACATCGCCTCCACCCTTTTTTTCTTTAAAAATATTCTTCATTGTCTCAAGTTGTTCCTTTAATATCCCTAGGTTTGTTTCAATTTTACTTGCATTTTCGGTGCTTTTGATGAATTCACTTGAATTAACTTTTAAAAATGGGTTTATTAGATTTATCACACATTAAACTTTTTTAATGTATTTCTCATTCTTCTTTAATTCTTATAAGAGGAATAATTTGAAATATCAACTTTATAGTTTGTGAACTTAACTCACTTATCGTATTCATTTTTATTTCTGTAAAGATTTAGATCTTAACATCATATTATATAGGTGTATATAGGATATATACAGGGTGTTTCAGCTAAGAGCAGCAAAATTTTAATGGCAGATTCGGTGGGTCACCATTAGTCGAAAACTCATTGGTTTTTTCTTGGAAATGTCTCTTTGAGGAAATAGAAGCCATCAACTTCTTCGGCATGTTAAAAAAAAATTATAACAAAAATTTTTTAAAAATTATAGTATGTAGCTTATGGTGATCTTAGAGTAATTTTTTTAAATTTTTCGGTTTATTAACTCAAAAGTTATGGACCACTGAAGTTAAGAAATTTTTGAAAAATCTTGACAAGTTCAAATAAAATTGCATTTTTCTCGAAAACGGTGCGTCGTACGAAAAAAATCCAAGAGACAAAAAAGTTTCCTTATTAAATTTGGCATCGAATGAACTTTAAAAAATTTAAAAATTTACAACCCCCATATGAGAAAACAAAGATGGAAAGCCGCCCCCTTGTCAAAAAACCATATTGGGAGTGGCCGATTTTTCTGATATTTTACAGAAACATAGTCAACAATGACCTAAGTAAGTGTGCCAAGTTTGGTTATTCCAACTTATTACAGTTAGGAGATATTTAAAAAATTCGATTTTTTTTCAAGAACTTTGATGGCCTATATCTCCGTTAGGAAGCGTTTCCGACCAAAGTGTATATAGGGTTCTCGACTTGATTTGGCCTCGAGAATCTGCCATTAAAATTTTCCTGCTCTTAGCTGAAACACCCTGTGTATAGGGTTTTCAAATTAAACAAAGACAATTGTTTATATAATATTTTATTTTATATTTGTTTTCAACATGTAGGTATAATATAATATGAATTTAATAAGTTCATAATAGTTGATATAAAATATTCCTATTATTTTATTATTTTCCACTTGAGCCATAATTTAAGGCTTTTCTCACAATATTTGGTAGCACTTCTGTAGGGGTTATAGATATCTTCAATTGATCGGTTGGTAAAATGACAATTTGAGCGACTCTTTGTCCTTCTGTCAATGTACAATCTGAATCTGCAATGAACACACTGCTGAGTTCTCCATTGTATGTTTGGTCTACCAATCCGCTTCTTAAAACACCTAACATATTAGTTGAAGATCTGGCAATTATTATTCCGCAGTAATTTAAAGGAATTGCAACTCTTTCTTTATAAAAAATTAAAATTTAATAATTTTTTTTACATATATATTCTTCTTTTACTTTTAAGTCATATCCGCTATGGCACACATAATTTTTAAATAATTTGGCATTCGAAAATAATTGAGGAAGGTATAAGAAATTTGCGGTATTTTAAATTTGATTAATGGAGGACTCGATAATCCTATGATCGACAGTCACAGTAGGAAGTTTAAAATATTTTGCAAAACACTCAAACATAATGTGTTGTTTTTCAATATATTCAATGGTTAATATGTCAAGACCGTTATTACGTTTGATCATCATGTTTAAAATAAGCTCGTAATTTTCTTTCATAGGTAGAACTATTAAAATTTTTGATTTTTTATTGTCTAACAGACCCAATTCCGCCATTTGAGAAAAAATTGTGTCAATTTGTAATTCATGTTGGTTATATAATGACAGCAAAGGAGGATCGATCGAATATACCAGCTTGAGTTCTATTTTTTTGCGAATACATTAGATATGCCAGTGTAGTAATTGGATTTAATGTGTCTTCATCATAGTCCACTAAAGAATATGTTTAGAAGATAATAAAATCAATCAAATAAAAATCCGTTTAACTTACCAAAGTTCACCGGATATTCTCTTGCTAGTTGTTTTAAAACAGTAGTTTTAAAACAGCAACAAACACCATCAACAAATAATTGAGCGCTCATATTTCGGATTTATCGGCTTAGAAACAGCAATTTCAAACTGCATAATACGTGTGCAGTTATTACCTATATATATATCCCCTAAAATTATGTTTTCTATTCAAAACAATACATACTTTGTAACTTGTTTGTATTATGTCATTATTGAAGACACGTGCATTAAAAAATAAGTCAATTGAATGCTAATATGAATGAATTATTCAATCAATTCAATTATCTCAATTGAATTTATTATACATAATTATAATTTCATATATATTTAATTTCTTTGTGAGATCATTTAATTTACGGTACAATTTACAAATACTAAGCGTAAACAGTTTACGTTGTTTTAAATTAAGACTAGATTAGACTATATATATATATATATATAATCGGGTGGCCTTTCTTTAGTACTGAGTTTTGAATATTTTTTTTGTGATCAAGATGTATTTTGTAGATATTCAAGGTTTTGAATATAAAAAGACACATTCGTTTTATATAAAAGAAATCTCAATTATAACAGACAATGACAAACTTATTCATCAATTTATCATAATGCCAATAAAAAACTATGATCTGTCCGATAAAGAACGAGCCCATAATTTTTTTTGTCAAAAACATGGAATAGAGTGGAACACCAAAAATCGCGAAATTAATTTTGAAGATATTGGATCATTTCTAGCGACGCACATCCCAAGTGATAAAATTATTTATGTGAAAGGATTAGTCAAAAAGACCATATTGAGAGATTACGTAAAAAATATTATAATTAATTTAGAAGATATTAACTGTCCATCTTTAAATAGTCTTAAAAATGGCAATATAAATTTATTCCACTGTGGAAAACATTTATTTAATAATTTAAATTGTTCAATGCAAAATGTTAAACTATGTAAAAATTGGTTCTCAAATATAAACAAATAAAATCAGATTATTTACTTAAATATAGATTCTTATTTATCCCAATTCATTTTTAACATGACGCTCGACAAGTT
Source organism: Silvanus unidentatus (assembly GCA_963930825.1). Lineage (NCBI taxonomy): Eukaryota > Metazoa > Arthropoda > Insecta > Coleoptera > Silvanidae > Silvanus > Silvanus unidentatus. Next base: position 459,539 of record CAWVOD010000039.1, on the reverse strand, counting down.
CGGTCGCCACATAGTAAGGAAATATCTTAATGATCATAGAAAATCACTCCCCAATAAACAAAATGTGTCAACATCTTCTAATATACCTCAACAAATTGACAGCCTAATAACGAAAAAACTTGATTTTTTAAGATATAAATTCGAACAGAAATTGCAATCATTAAGTCCTGCCGGCAATCTTTTGAGCTAAATTCAAAAATTAGAATCTGATTTTAATAATATATTAGCTTCGGAATTTACTAAAAACTCCACGAAAACTTGTTTAATTTCAAATGAAATAAATAGTTTTAAACAAGATTTTGAAAAAAAATACGCTCTATTAAAGGCATTTTATTATAAACTTAAATATTGGTCCTAATAAGGAGCCTGTAACAAATTTTCTTAGATTAAGCACGGGCGGTTACAAATATATAATAGATATTGCTGAGTGTGAATTATAATTAATGAAAATTAGTTCAGATATTAATAAATTTCATATTTATGTTAATGGAGTACACGTGCCTTCTATTATTGGAAAAAAATTGAAAACAAAAATGATATAATTAACATAAAAGACGCAACAAATACTGTAAAGAATACGGTTCGTGCAATTTTTTTTGTAAAGTACCCAGTTTATGTGTAGTAAAATTAATTCATAAATAACAACTATCTGCTTTATTATTTACTTTCCGTGAGATTCAGATTTAATTAAATATTACATATTCTTGAAACAAACAAAAGGATTTGTTTTTAAATTTACAAATTATATTTAACTACACGTGTACATACATTATTGATATAATAGAAGATTTATTTGATGCACTTTGTGATCAATTAAATATGCACACTCTCATAAAACAACAAAAGTAATTGTTCTCAATTATTAAATTTCTATTACTTACACGTCTGGAAATATTTGTGAAAAGATTTCTGTTTCAGATTTAGCACAGACATAGGAATATTTCTTGTATAATAGATAGGTAACAGATATATTAAAAAAGATAATTTGACTAGGAGCGAGTTGCAGCCGAATTAAAAGGACCAATCGGCGAGCATTAGGAAGACTCGTATTAGTTCGGTAATTTGTTTTGAAAAATAAGCTGTAATTGGTGGTTACATTAAATTTTGAAATTTGACATAAAATCAGCTGTAGCAAGGGTCCGCCGTATTTGCTCTATAACGATAGTCTTCTCTCTGTTGGAATATTGTCTCTCTCTCACACTCATTGGTTTTATTGTTACTAATAAAATGTTACCAACTTTGTTGCACCCCAATTTAATTCGTTAGGTCAGTCGACGGCTGCTTCCCACTTGAAAGGTGCCGACACAGAATGCAGTATCTGTATAATCTGTGCTTCTGTAGAAGACCGACGATATCTAGCAGACCACCCGATTAGAGCGATTAGTCTGTGTTTGTCATTAGTTACCCAAATTGTAATTTGTATATATTCAATATATATTTATTGTTAATCGAATTGTGTATACTTTGTGTTACACCCCGAGGTACCACAACCCCCCTTATTCGTGCAGGCACACGTATATAAAAAGACCAGGGATGAAAAGAGACCAGTCTTTAGAAATCACTAGATCGGTCTTTTTAATTGTTAAAAGAACGGGTGAAAAATAGCAGAAAGCGTTGATGCTTGGTTAAGTGAATTTAGTCAGTTCCCTTTTGATCAAATTCGCAATTACATAGCGACGTCCGAGAATTACATTTAATCGGATATAAACGATCCTGATACGCCAGTTTCGGTTTTGTTAAACGAAATTTTTGTTCCATGGCGAATCTTTCGTGTCGGTATATTCACCTCTTTAAATAGTGAAACTATAAAAACATGTTTTAATAACAAATTATTGTGTGATAAGCTAGTGGCCAATTTAACGTATTATTTTGAAAATAAAGAAAATATTGAATTCAAAGATTTGGTGAAATTTGTCTCAAATCCAAATGAATTTCAAATGGATGAGGAGAGTGTTTCACGTCTTGAACAAATGAACCCACAACATTTATTATATTACTGCTTAATCATTTGTTCCGATTCATTGGATGAGACAAATTTTAATAGAATATGTGAAAATTTGAATATTAACAACATATTCGCCAATTATTACACTATGAAGCACTTCTTAGAAAAATTGTATTGTGATGCAATTTTCTATACAAATATTCCACTATTAAAAAAATTAATGGCATACGATAATTCATTCATTTTCAATGTATGTGAGAATGATTATCACAAAAGAATATTTATGTTTCTGATAAACACAATCGATGGAAAAATGAAAGAGGGAAGAGATGAACCGAATTCGAATTTGGAACAGGTTTCGCTACATATTGAGGATTATATTGACACTTTAAATTTTGTTAAAACAAATCTTATGTATGTTATTTATCAGATAATATTTATTTATAGTATATGTGTATTTTTATTATACATTTAATTACAAACATAATGTGATTCATTAACATCAAAAGTAAAATTTATTAATTCCATATGTTTGTTTTGATTAAAGTTCATTGAAGCAATAGAAAAGTTTTTCTTTAGACGAAAACAATAATTAGAGAACAACTTTCGCTTTCAAAGTAAGGATCGGATGCCGACACTGAATATTCCGTGCCACAGTTATGTAATGTGTCGTCATCTAATACATGTAAATTCTCACAATTGTCTATACATACGTAAATAAGATGACGAATGCACATGTGTAGTGAGCAGCGGCATTGGAGCATTATTTATCATCTGAATAACGTTGTTTTTTTATAATTGCAAGTGCATTTCCTATACCTACACGTGTCATATTAATTGATATTCATTTAACCTTTGCAAATATTATTTTTAGTATTTTACTAATAACGCCATCTATTACAGATTGCTCGAACTTTGCTTTTGAGAACATTATTAGGATTTGCCGAGGATTTCAAGAAAGTTATTGTTTTCATGAAACAAGAATTAGTTTTAATTAGAAGTCACACTAATTTAAATGCCTTGTATGATGTAGGTACGGAGCCTGTAACATTAAACATTAAAAAAATTGTTTGGAGAGTTTCCATTGTTGAATTATCGGACTACAGTAAATTAAAACTTTTACAAGAACTAGACAGTGGCAGAGAATTATCTATTTTCTCACGTCAATAAAATCTATACAAAATTCCGGAATTACAAATATCAAAAGATTTTGATTGGGTAGTGAAATCTTCTACCCAATTAGAAAAGCCCAGATATGTAATATTCTGTTTGTCTATTGATAAAAAGAATAATTTAAGAAAAAATATGATCAAATGTGCTGATCATTGCAAATTGACAAATATTAAATTATTTATAAATTCGGATTGTTTCCCATATGACAATTTACATGTGGATTATGAGCATAACAATTATTCCATCATATATGAGATGTTTGCTAATCTCCAACGTTCTTATTATGATAAACAAAACCAGCCTATGGTGGATAAAAAATTATTTAAAACAATTTGTCCCTTTGTCGTGTTTGACATATCACGCCAGAAAGAATTGTTAAATTCAAACTCCTCACTTTTAGATCTGCGCATGCAATTTTCATTGAAGGAAAATGCAACACAAAATACAACCGCGTATGCCTTAATTTTATCAGACCATATATATTCATATTCGCCTCTAACAAAATTAGTCAGATCTATGTAATCGTAAACGATGAACATTGTAAAAAAAAACGATAAATCCAAGATCGCTTTTGTAGATGTTTTGGGTTTCAATATAAATAATACCTATTTTCTTAAGGAATTAACTATTTTAAAGTCTTGTGAATGTGGTTGTGTTTCCTGCGATAAAAAATACATAAAACATTATTTATTTGAACCGGATATAAAATTTGAATATTTAAATAATCAAATTAAAACACAGATACGTGATTGCACTAGAGAAATATGCGGCCTTAATTGGAATTGTAATGATAAACACAGAAAAGACTACTTTGACTACAAGTATTTTGTGAAATTCTAAAAAGCGAATTAGAAAGTATGGATAAAATATTTGTCACCACCAGAGAAAAGGGACTATATCTACGACAATTTGTATTTTTATGCCCAACAGTTCTCAATATCGAAGGATATGATTTTAGTAACGAGGAAAAAGGAAATTGTGGATATCACTTTATAAAGAATTGTAAAAACTGTACAACCAGCATTGTATTAAAAATGCAAATTTTTTATAACTTGTTTACGTGTTAAATTAAACCATTTTTATTGATATTTATTTGAATAAAATAAAATAAATTATTTTAGCTATTGTTTTTATGTGGGCCCCTTTTTTGCGAAAACAATAATTAGAGAACAACTTTCGCTTTCAAGGTGAGGATCGGATGCCGACACTTAATATTCCGTACCACAGTTATGTAATGTGACGTCATCTAATACATGTAAATTCTCACAATTGTCTATACATACGTAAATAAGATGACGAATGCACACGTGCAGTGAGCATTATTTAATTTGATATTCATTTAACATCTGAATAACGGTATTTTTTTTATAATTGCAAGTGCATTTCCTATACCTACACGTGTATATTAATTGATATTCATTTAACCTTTGCAAATATTATTTTCAGTATTTAACTAATAACGCCATCTATTACAGATTGCTCAAACTTTATTTTCAAAAATAACAGCTTTTTTGGCGAAATTTTTTTTACACAGGGGTAGATCTTCAACAGGGGAAACTTTTTTATAGGGGTAGGGATTGGGGCTAGGGGTTGAATTTACAGCAATAATGACCTTTTTACTCTACTGTTGACCATGACAATTACTTATAACACATATGTCGTCTTCGGTCTCATCTTCTTTATATAAATTTAATTGCAACAACATCTTCGATAAGAAATCTATTTGATATTCAATTTTGTTTAATTCCTCTTCATCAAGATTATATTCTCCGGCTTTAGTTAAATTTGTCATTGCGTTGATTGTTTGTAGAAATTCTTTTTCGGTTTTCATAATTTTACACTTATGATGAGTATTTTTCTTTTAATTGTACTCAACAAGTTTTGCAAGTACCTATTAGGAATATTATGCTTTTACTACGACAATTATAATGAAACTAATCTCATGAAAAGAACACAAATTTATTTATATCTACATGATATATATTTATTTCATACTTTTAATTATTTAAATATTCATATAATTTACAACAATTTTTTATGGCACAAGATGGAACATTATTCTCAATTTTTGTATGAAAGAAACACATCGGCTGACGATCTTTGACGGTCAATGAAGGTACCGCATCAATGATTTCAGGATCATCCAGATTATGTATAACACACAGTTGCTGTTGTTTTTGGTGTTTTAGTTGACATTTTTCTTCAATAAATTTTACTTTTTGATTTCTTTTCACAATTACAATTTCATATTTTTGCGGTATATTCTCCAAAATTCTTAACAACATATCATAATAGATAAATCCCTGAGATTACCTTAAACCATGTAATTTTTTCCTCTTATATTTAACTTGATTTTTTTTACTTAAACTTAAGTTCTTAAAAGGCTTTGGCGGTTTCAGAAGAAAGTGAGCTAGTTTTTCACCATTGCAGACGGCAACTTCTTTTGCGAAAAAGTGGTACTTTGTATTATTTTCTAGAGGCTTAATATTGAAGCCTTGTATATCGACCACGCAAAAACGCCTTTTACTTATATTTACTTAATAACTCTTACAAATGTTCCCTTTATTTCTGTCACTTAAATACTAAATTTTTATTGTATATTTTTCTTTTATAAATATTTATTTTAAATATAAAAAATGAGTATATTTTATTATTAGGAAATTTTACGTACAATTTCACTTAATGGTAATTGTTCCATTACAACTTCACTAATTATTATGTAGTACTAATTATTATACAATATACTTTTGTATCAGGAGGAAATGATTCAGTAGACTCGATAATAATTTTCACGTAAACTGTTGTAGATTTCATTAGAGGTGATCGTTTCGAACAATCTATTACGATTAGAGTGATTTTTAAATGCAATAAAATTAAGATTATCTTTTGGACTGTTGAGGTCATTTTTATAGCTAGGTTTAAATTCAGTATAGTTAAAAAAAGCTTGGTGAAAAATATTATTTTTGAAATCTAATTTTAATCTTTCCGTCGGAATGTACTTTCCACACATAACAGCCGCTACATCTCTAATATTACAATTGTGAAAAGCTGTAGGATCTTTGTGTCCAATATTTCTAAGTTTTGTTTGAGCAGCTAAAATTATATAGACTGGTTCGTTATTTTGATCACATACACGTACATTCCATATCTCTTTCTTAGAATTTGGGGTCAATTGAGGCAATTCATAAAGTTGCCACAACCTAAATGAAATAAGAATGGGTTTATCCTTTTTTATTGCCTCTAATAATGATAATTTTATTAAGTCGTTAAGATAAACTAAAGGCACTTCCAGTGATATACTAATAGTTTTTAATTCAACTGTAAAGGATTGTTTTGCTGCAGCAACAGTAGGGTCTTCTTCAATTCTGTAACAATCAGCGTCGGACCGAGCGCGTACCAATCGAATTGTTTGTCTTCCATATTGAAAAACGGAGTTTTATAGGATGTGTTTTTATTAAAATTTTCATGTCTATTTGAATTATTAATTTGTGGTCGAGAATAATTATTACCAGTTAATGGTATTTGATTTACTTGACTTATTTCAGTTTGGGTATTATATGCCTGTCTAACATTATTAAAATTTTGATTTGGAATAAAATTAGAATTGGATCTCAAATTTTCTCCCACTGGTGTATCATACAACGGTTTATTATCGAACGGTTTAAATCTATTATTTTCAAAAGACGAATTATTATAATTTTGATGATAATTATTGGATCGTACTGAATTAATCTGATTTACAGGTGGATTATACTGTTTAAACGGTCTATCATTTCTCATCGATTGAAATGGATTACGTTTATAATTGCTATTCGGTTTAAAATTAATTGGTTTGACAAAATTTAGATTATTGAAAAAATTTAGAAACTGTCTATACACAAGAAGTAAATTCTTATGTAACCATTACAATTTTTAATTTTCGCTGAAATTTGGTAATCTTCGCATTAATGTTTGCAAAGACACGACGTATTCTAAACCTGTCTCATTAACTTTCTGAGTTCTCTTACTAATTTGTTCCTCTGTTTGAATTTCATAATCACAAGGAATAAAGAATAATTTAAAGTCGTTTTCGAAATCAGCCCAAGTTTGCCAATTCATTCTATAACTTCTATACCATAACAGCGCATAATCTTTCAGTAATGTGGAAATTCCTACTAATATTTCCTCGAAAGTCAAATTATATAAAAGTCTTAATTCATCTAACCGTTCCAAAAATAGAATTGGGTCTGTAGTGCCATCAAAATTTAAATTCCATTTATGGATATGATAAATGGCGGAATTATTAGAACTCGTATCATTACTAAATCTTCCATTATTACAATTATTTAGTTTAAAGGAGAAATCGACGGGTGGTTCTTTTTTATATAACGGAGTGGTATTATAGGTAGGAGGAATTAAAGGAGTTGTATCAAAATTTAATTTTTTTGCTGTTCGTAAAGCACCACCAGGTTGAAATATTACTGAGGAAATTTTTAGTGATGAGGTAAATGTTGTAGTATTAGTAGTTAGAGTTGTTGAAACACAATTTTTATAAAAATTAATTCTCTCATTCTCAGTAATTCCTCTACAGAAAAGCCATTAAATACAGTATTTTCTCTAATGGTATCCATTATTCCTTGTGTCAGTGTCTTTTGTATATTTGTGTATTTATGTATATTTGTAATGAAAATCAATCAATAACTTATAAACAAAATCTTAATTACAACCAAATAATGGTTTCATATCAATAATATTAACTAAACGATATTTAAACTAATCGTTTATTAACAAATTAACAAATTAATACGCTTCAGTTGAAACTAATCAATTGAAAACAACTTTAATATTAATCAGTCCAATAAAAAAAATAGTGAAGTTTAGTTATTCAGTCCCTGCTCGCGAGCGTCAAATTTATGTAATGAATTTTCGTTAAGCCGAATTGTTCTACTAATTTTATATGGTTATTTTAATACTAAATGTCATGCAGTTTTCAATTCAATTTAAAACAGACTCGGGCGCCACCTGATTTATTTGCAAATCAGGAAATATTTAAAAATTTTATAATTTCGACGTCTCTGCAACCACTATCAAACCCTCGATGAACATGACAGCCTCGAAAACCAAAACACAGCACTCAGAGTAGTCAAAATGAATTTTAACAAAATATTATAAGTGTGAATGTTGGAATAAGTGTTGTGAAAGGAATAAGGATTTAAAGGATTCAAAGACACGGATTAATCAATTACTGAAAATAAAGAAAAGCACATTCATTCGCAATAAACCTAACTCGTTATGTCTTCTATGAGGTTCTCTTATCGAGAGCTGGAACGAACTGATTGAATTTGGCCTGTGCAATGGCTTTTATACTATTCCCCTCACTACTTCTCCCACCATTATACAGTGAAATCAGCCGTATCAACGTTTAAAAGTGAAAATACTATTAAATTACTATTATGTCAATCACTCAATGTCAATGTCTTTTCAACGGTTTGAAAGTTATTTAAAACGGTAAGTTATATTAAAATTTCTATTAAAATACTAATTATTTTATGTTTCAGATTATTTCCCTCGTAAAATATTTCTATTATGGATCCGATTATTCCTTTCAATGTAAGATATATGTTATGTGTAAGTTCATAAATTGTATCCTAAATGTATTAGCAAAACTAATAATGTTTCTTTCTTGCACATCTTCTTGGCCAATATCATTTCCATCTCCATAAGCAATCACTTCGTTACAGCACGTCCAATTAAGACAAAATCAGCAAAAGATGTTGTTCCGGCAATGGCTTCGATTATTGAACCCGATAATATTCCTAAAAATATTCAGTCCGATTTAAGAAAGAATTTTATAATCAACAATTTCAAAATTAAATGAATAAATATACTATAAATCATTATTCCATATACAGCACAACAAAAGCTTCTATTGTTGAACGGGTTATTCAAACTATAAAAAATCACCTATGGATCGAATTCAGTTACAGAGGGAACTATAAATGGTACGACATCATACAAGAAATTATAAATAAATACAATAACATACATCATTCAACAATTAAAATGAAACCGATTCATGTAAATTAAAAAGTCGAGAAAAAACTCTTGGCGACGGGATATAATTGATTGAAACGTGCATCAATTATAAACAAGTTTAAAGTTGACAACAGAATGAGTAAATATCGTGAGTTATTCGCTAACGGTTATACTCCAACGTGGTCTAACGAGATTTTAATAATAATTAAATTTATAAAATTAACTGATTATTCGACATATATTTTAGAAGATGAAAATGGTGAGATAATTAAAGGATGTTTTTATGAACAGGAGTTACAATTGTCCAATTATCCGGATATCTATTTAGTGGAAAAAAATTTAAGAAAAAAACAAAACGATAGAAAATTATATGAAAAATTTCTAAAAGTAAATAAAAGAGGTTGGGTTAATAAAAGCGATTTAGTATAGATATTATTTAGCTTGTGACAACAATTTATTCTACGTTTTATGTTGTTGTGCCAGATGACACAATCGACACTTTAATTAAAATAAAAATTAAAATATTTCTAAAGTAGTGGTTCGTCATTGATTCTAATGAATATCAACACACTTTGGGTAACGCCTTCGGCAAACAATCGCTTCGCAACCAGACCTGTTCCATTGACCCACAAACCGGTTGGAGTTGGCGGACGGGTTTTATAATATCAAATACACTGTATTCTGTTTTTATTATATTTATTACATGCTAAATCTATTTTCAAATAAAAAAATTATAAATTTATAATTTATACTTTATAAAGAAAAGAAATTTATAAAACACATTAAGTATTGTTTCAATTCATGTTGGGAAGGGGTGTATTTGACAAACTGTATTTGATAAAGTGGGATATATTTAATTATAATTTTTGTGGACTTTGAAGTCTTACCAGGGTAGGTCATTAATGAAAATTTAATTAGAAAAACTAAATTTGAATTTCCCGCCTGATAATCTTAAAAACCGATTTTAAAATTTGAAATTTGGCTGCTACGTTGTGTAATTTTAACTAAGGTTCTTTTTAATAAGTTCTTGTGAATTGGGAAATGAAAAATTATATAATTTTAAAATATTAAATATATTGAAAAGAAGTTGGTTTGAAATTTGAATGACAAGCAAATGAAAAATTAAATTAAATTAAAAATTACCAAGATCACCAGAGTAAACTCGCGACAAGAAATTAAATAATTGAATATTAAATCAAATCAACAAATTACTGTCAACATAAAAAAAAGAAATAAATGAAACATTAAAAATGTGTTGTTTAATACCCCACACCTTAAGACATACCGCCCTCCTGGACCTAGAGCTCAATAGTTCGATCCTTGTGTTTGAAGAGGAGGTTAGGCAATAGGCCGATGGCAGTCATGACACGGGCCCACAATGTCTCCACCGATGTAAGGTGTATATGTGACAGATCACTGTACAAGGCATGTACAACAAAATCAATAGATAAAAATAAAATAAAATAGCAAAACAATTAATATTGACTGTAATAAGGAATACGAATAAAAATATGAATTTAAAAACCGGCTCTGTATCCATTATACACAAAAATGAGGGGTTAGTAATTTAAATAGACTCCACACTTCATTAATCTGAGACTGTTTTGGAATAATCCCCGTACCTACAATGTAAAGTCCCGATATGTGTGGCCTGGCTGTCATATCTGTGATCGAAGTGGACTAATACATCGAGTTCCCTCGTAGAAAGGTACCCCGGATGCCACCATGGCCTAGAATAAAAACCGCCATAAACAAATGAAGAGCAAACGTTTATACATTAGAGAAAAACTCATCTGTGTATAATGTATGAAGTGATCTTGGTAAAATAAATTATACAAAAATATAAAAAATCAAACAATAAAAATTTGGATGCGTAAAACGAACCTGGAGCGTTAGAATCAGAGAGTTCAACAGGCTCACTCATGGTGGAATTTCTATAATACGAGTAAGAAGTAAGATGTATCCTCCTCGAGCTTATTCAGCAGTGAGTGGTTCACAAGAATAAGAATTGATCCTCCTCGAGAGTTTTCAGCAGCGAGTGGTTCGTAAGAGAAAGAGTTGATCCGCCTCGAGAGTTTTCAGCAGCGAGTGGTTCGTAAGTGAAAGAGTTGATCCTCCTCGAGCGTTTTCAGCAGCGAGTGGTTCGTGAGAGAAGTAAAAGTTTCTCTGCTGGCTGAAGAAATTGGACTTCTATTTATACTCAAAAATCTTCGCTTCTGACTTCACATGATGACCTTACAGCATCTTGAAGAGAGAAAGGTTGTACTGCTGGTGGTGAACCTAAATTTTTACAGGGAACAAAAATAATAGTTCAAATTTCAAACCATGGCGCGAACTACCCGAATTTTGAATTTACATGTAAAAATGCGCAAAACATAAACACCTAGGGGCGGAAATTTTCAACTTAATACACCATTCTCCCACAGCGTTGCCATAGGAACGTTACCCTCCCAACTGACTTGCACATCACTGACTACGGATTCAGTCTGTGATAAGTGGACGACCAGGTGTTGCTTATACAACTGGCCATCTTTGTGTCTTGTGTGTGGTTCCTCCTCAACATCTAAGCGTTTGAACTTACAATGTTTTGAAATTTTCTTTCAAATTTCATTGCTTCTGTAGGTTCTCTCCCAGTGCGTGACCAGACATGTCTGCAGCTTGTGGGAGAGAGACTTAACTTTACCGCATCCACCTCGACACCTACGTTGCTCTACCGGGTTGGAAAGTAGGCCGACAGAAGGCAAGTTCGCTATTTGGAGCTGGACCGCTCGCACATAGTCTCTGCCAGTTCAACCAGTCGGTTTGGAGTCAATCCACGAATGACTGAAACGACTCGACGCTCTTGCTAAAGGGGTCGTTTGAAATTCGTTCCCTCCAAAGTTGGTCAGGAGGGACGGCACCTGTTAGTTGGGTCAGGCGCTCCATGATCGCTATGAACATGTCAGAATCTAACACGTCCTGAATTAATGTGTCCTGGGTCTTATTGAGGAGCTTATGCAGTCGTTTAGTATATAAAGTGGAAATCGTATACCTGAGTTCTTGTATGTCCAGACCCCCTGTCTCGGACCTTTGCGTAAAGGAACGGAGCGGGGGTGTGAGAACTCAGGTGAAGAAGGCGCTTGATATTGTGCTTCACCAGTCGGTCTGCCTTTTTCAGTGTTTTCCCTGTAACCCTAGAGTAGTGGGGACTTGAGGGTTTTGGCACACTAGTACATCAAACGTCCGATAGATGGCGCAAGGTGTTGGTTCCCGGCGGCGGTGGGGTTGAAATGTGGGAGTAGTTGGGATGGGTTAGGGGGAGTGGACAGAGCATAGAAGTGTGTTGATAGGTGTTAATTAGCATTTTTGTGTTGGTGGGTACTGCTAATGAGGCGGAAGAGAGTACTGTGTATGGTGGGGTGGGTGGAGTATTGGATTGGGGGTTGAACTACCATCATCACCGAGCGGTGGCGGTACCGGGCGCTCTCTCTTTCTCTCACACACCTGTGTGAGGGTATGTAAGTGGGAAAAAAGTGAGGAAGTGCATCCGGTTAACAAAAAAACAAAAATGCATTGGCGCTTGTATTGTATGCAAATTTTTAAAAGGTTAAGTGACCTGTATTCACTTGTTTTTTGCACTAACTTCCTGACACACATTTTGTAATTTACATATATCGTTTTTTTTTTGTTTCTGTGTGACCGTTAGTAAAGAGAGAAAAAAAACCAAAAAAGATTGTATTAATATTTTTTTATATTATAGTTATATATAAATATTATTGTACAATATAAGTACTCCTAAATGGACAGAAATGAATATGGCAATATTTCACATCGTCTTCCAACAACGTATCAGCTGACAGTTGCATTGTTGGCATTGCCACCACAACTTTTTTTTCTTATCCTAGATATTCATACTGTATGCCAGTATGGCTATTTCGCCATACCACTCATATCATGTAGTAGAAAATATATATATTAAAAATATTGCAGTAATTTGTAATAATAAATTTAAGTATAACAATACAAGGGAATGTACATTTTTTTGTGAAGAAAACACTTTTTCAATAAACATTCTAATTTTACCATGTTGAGTTCCCATTTCTTTTAATATTACATCATCATCATGATCATCGTTCTTATTATGGTTTGACGTATTATTATAATTACTTATATAACCTTTGTTGCTAATGGAGCAGTTCTTGGAATTGTGTAAGAAAAATCCATTCCAGTGTGGTGTGTGAAGGTACTTATTTTCATGTGTAAATATTTTCACCTTAAAGCGTAATTCATGGAGTGCGAGTTGTGATTTCGTTAAATCCGTCTTCATTACATCCAATTTTCCATTATTTATTGTAATTAATTCCATTCTCTTCCAATTTTGAGGCCAATTGTCACAATTTGTGTGATTTTGAATTGTTGATTGTGTTGTTGTTGTTAAATTTAAGAAACAAATGAATGCATCTTTTGTGTTTTCCAACTGTGAAACGTATAATACGTTTCGTTGCATAAGTGTTAGAAATAGAAATATTGCAATGCTGCTTGTTTCCATTTTTTGTTTTTCTTGTGGACTGAAGATATTGTGAAAAAATTCCAACTTATATACAGATAATACACAAACAAGTGCTGCGCATGCATATTGAGAGATTAATAGAAAAAAAATAACTATTCTATAATATTGTTCTCTCGCAATTCCTCAATAATGGAATTTATTTCATTTACATGAGGATTATTACCAGCCGCCTGGGATGCCATTAATAAACGTAATCGTTGTACAAGTTCATTTGGAGAATCCCAATAAACATATTCAATGGGCTTCTTATTATAAGTCATGAATAAATTGTTATCAGATTTATTATTATTATTATTTATTGTTGTTGCTGTCGCTGCTGATTTACCATAACCCGATCCATGTTTTGAAGAGGAAGCAGTAGTAGTAGTAGGTAAACGTAACTTTGTTAATGTTTCCCTATCCTGTTGCTCTTGCTCCTTCTTTAGAACGTCCACAACAAGCGGTTTTATGGTATAGCGATACTTATCACCACGATTGCCCACAATCTGTTCATCGTTCATGAAATGTTTTTTGTGAGCACTAGTAAACACTACAAGCTCTTTGAAATTTCTCTTAACGTCCGATGTGATCTTATTATCATCAGGTATGGTTTTCATTAGTAATTCAATCATTCCAACAGTGAGGGGAAACTTCATTTCATATCTATCGGGATTAGTTACTGTTATTGCATCATCATTGAAATTTAAACGGCCATTACCAAAATGCATAACATCCGTGGACACATCATGAGTGAAATAATGTGTATCAAAATCATTGTTGGTACTTCGCATTCTGTCCACAATGTATTGTTGAAGGATATCGGGGAACTGATCCAAATATTCCATCAATGTCTCATCGGGAATTCTATGTTGTGTTGCATTCAAATCCTGTATTGAATCATCGAAAAAATAACTTTCTTCTACCGACGGTAGCGGTTGCTGCTGTGGCGGATGGTATACAAAACTCTGTTCAGCATGTGATGTATTAGGAAAAAGTTGTTAAATTATACTGCGTTCTTGTTCATCTGTTCGAGTACCGAAATTAGTACTTTGACGTTTTCTAGTCTTTTTTACATCATGATGAATATCTTCTTCATCTGGTAATGGTTTTTCCTCATCCTCATCCGGCTCCTCCTCCTCCTCTTTTTTCACTTAATTTTTTTTTCTGTTCGTTTTTTAGTAATGCTTTGGGTAATATATTCATCAAGGGCAAATAACTTTGTGCAAGGTTTTCTTGTGTGGAGAACTGTTCCGATTTTAAGGCATCCAATTTGGCTTTTACAATTTTTCTAGTCTTAATTAGTTCTTTTACCACCTTTGAATCCATCATGTGTTGGGTGTTTTCTCCCCGAGAACGGTATTTGTAAAACTGATGAAATAAAGTGAATGTATTAAAATTATATATACATATATGGGGTTTTTCGTATTTTTTGTTTCATGTTAATAGAAAGTGATCGAATCCTTTTCTGTAGCGTCCCTTTGCTATATCATCATCTTTTGATATAACTAAAAAACCATATTTGTCATTGTTCCATCAAAATCTACACAATTTAATGCATTTATCATATTCAAAGTCTGTGTTCACGTGATCATTGTAAACATGTCGTAAATTAGTCTCGTCTTGCTTGAAAAGAACGAGAAGATTAACATTGTCACGTATTAATTGTTTGGAAATTCTGCTATAACTTTGCGAGAGATAAAAGGAATCGATTTGATTATGTCTACCCATACTAAAGTACTCTCTTATCACACTCTGCGGTCCACACGCCACATCATCAAATATCATTATAGAATTGGATTTGGCATCATTTGGTGACAGTATTTCATCTGTATCTCTAAATTCATGGTAACCAATTCCCTTGATTGGTTCTAACAGTCCCCTTAAGTACTTGTACATGGGTTGATATAAAGATTTTTAATAAATGTACACATTTTCAAATCGCAAACCATTTTCATCCTCCAATAAATTTAGCATAACACTCGTTTTACCGCAATTTGAAGGTCCCACAATAATGCAACGAATTGTATTTGGAAGTAATTGTCCATGTCTTGATCCCATACAACCGCCACCACCACCAGTACCTGGTGCCGTTAATCCACACGCATTATTCGTTTGTTGAAGCCAATTATAATTCTTTATGTTTAACTTTTGTTTTGGTTCAATTAAACGCATTTTTATTATTATTTCGAAAAATAAAAAACACACTTTGTTTTAAAAAATTTTTTGGTTTTCACTCTTTTATGTGTGTGTGTACGCACGCGGGGGTGCACATTTCATTAGTATGCAACCATTTAGAAGACTAAAGGGTGCTATTCAATTTACATCGATTATATTATTTCATATAAATATAATAAAATGAGGGTAATTTATACGAATGCAATTAGTCGACGAAAAGTTGCAGAGCGGAAAGGAAGCGGTATCTTATATAAATTGATAAATAAATTACCAATTGAATTACATATTCCGGGCTATCAATTCTGTGGCCCTGGTACTAAACTGCAAAAACGCCTAGCGAGAGGTGATAAGGGTGTGAATGCATTGGATGCAGCGTGTAGAGTACATGATATAGCATATTCTCAAAGTAACGACTTATCTGAACGACACAAGGCTGATCAAGTGTTGGCACAGAAAGTATTTGAACGGTTAAAAGCGGGAGACGCGGGATTTGGTGAAAAAGCCGCTGCCTTAGCCGTTACTGGTGCCATGAAGGGAAAATTATTAACAGGCATGGGACATCATAGCCGTACGAGTAGGAGGAGGAGGAAGAGGAAAATAGGTGGAAGTAGAAGAAAAACAGGTCGTGGATCAAGAATGAAAATGGGAAAAGCAATATCCTTTTCAACAATCTTCGCAATATATTTGGAAGAGTTAAAAAATCAACTATTCCCCGTGTAATTCCAATACCTACTACTACTGCTGCTAGGAAATCTGGTGGATTTTTACCACTTCTTCTGGCTGGATTAGGTGCATTGGGATCATTGATTGGTGGCGGTTCGGGTGTCTATTCGGCAATTCAAAAGGCGAAACAAGCACAGAAAAATCTAGAGGAATCGAAACGACATAATGAAAAAATAAAGGCTATTGCTATTGGAAAAAATGCCCAAGGGCAGGGTCTCTATATGGGACCATATAACCATAAAGGGTTTAGGCCTATACATAAGACCCTATTCAAAAAACTAATTAAAAACTTACCGGCTCGTCCCCTAACCAATTATGACATTATGAAATACTCGAAAAATATTCCACACTTTCGTGGTGTATTTATGCGCGATAAATTACCACATAAGATTAATATAAATGAATCGGGTGTAATAAATACGGGTTCAGATAAAGGACCAGGAAAACATTGGGTTGCTTATGTTAAAAAAGACTCTTTGGTTTACTATTTTGACAGTTATGTAAATCTTAAACCACCACTTGAGTTGGTTCATTATTTTCAAAGTGGACAAACAAACAAACAAAAAAGCCGACGGCTGTTGTGATAAAATACAATCATAAACGTTATCAAAAGAACAATGCAGTAAACTGTGGTCATTTATGTCTTCAATTCCTATATAAAAGTTATAATTGTAAAAAATTGTAACAGTATAGGTAATAATAATAATTATGAGTTTGTTGCTATTCAATACCACACATAGATGACACAAATAATGTGTTCGTGTGGGTGGACATGATATTAAAATTCCAACAGGTTCATATGAAATCCGCGATATAGTGCAATTTTTACAAAAGTCCATACAAGAATTAAAAATTAAACATCCCACATTTAATTGTTTTCTATCAATTCATGGAAATGTTAATACACTACAAACGGAAATCAAGTGCAGTCACAATATAGACTTTAGAAAACCGAATTCGATATCATCACTATTGGGATTTGAGAATGTACTGTTGTACGCCAACAAAAGACACATTTCCACAAAACCCATAAGTATATTTAATGTGAACACTATACGAGTGCTATGTAGCATTAGTGAGGGATCATATGATAATGGTGTACCAAGTCACATTATCTATGATTTTTTCCCCACAGTACCGCAAGGATTCAAAATCAATGAGACCCCTCAAAATGTTATATATTTACCAATTAATACATCGGAAATTTATAATGTCACTATTCGTATAGATGATCAGAACGGAAAACTAATCGATTTTCGTGGAGAAGAAATATCAATAAAACTACATTTGAAAAAAAATAAACACAAAATAATTTAAAAAAAAAAAACATGGGAATAAAATACAAAGCTTGTGGTATTAGTGGTGACAGGAAGAAAAAATCTAATAATAATAATAGAGCATCATATAATAATCAAATCATTAAACAATCTACAGTTATTCCAAGTCAAGAGGTCAAACGATTAACACGAGAAAATATACAATTTTTAAAGTCTTTAGGATTTAAAGTAAAAAAGTGAAAAAAAAACATCTATTAGCCAAAGACAGTCAAAAAAAAAAAATGAGTGACATTTTAAATGTTGAAGAAACTGTCTTATTTGACAATTCATTGACCAGCTACGAGAAACACTCTCATCAACCATACATAAATTCATCATTTAAAAATAACGATGAAATACGAATACCAATACAGCAAACCGATGTCTATACACTACCAACTCAAAGTTCCATTTACATTGAGGGCACTTTATTGGATGACAAAGGAGCAGTGTCTAGAACGGCCAAATTGGTAAATAGTTTTGCACTGCACCTTTTCGAAGAGATTCGCTATGAAATTGGAGGCAAAGTTGTGGATAGAACAAGTAGAACAAGAAATCCGGGCATTACATCAACACTCAAATCTTATGTCTCCATAAATGAGAATGAGAGTAAACTATTGGAAAATGCTGAATGGTATACGTCGAACAATGAATGCGCCTTCACACCAAGTAATAAGGATGGAAATTTTAATGTTTGCATTCCCCTAAATAGAGTGATCGGCTTTGCTGAGGACTTTAAGAAGATCATAATTAATTTGAGACATGAATTGATTCTATTGAGATCAAACACGGATGATAATGCAATCTATAATACAAACACAACGGAAAAACTGGTTTTGACCATTTATAAAATTGTATGGAAAATACCATATATTAAAGTTGCCGACGCTGAACGATTGCAACTAATCAAATATATGAACAATTCAATAGAGTTGGAAATAGCGTATAGATCATGGGATCTGTGTGAAAATCCACAATTGCAAAAAACCCAACAACACTCCTGGACTGTTATGTCAACAAATCAATTGGAAAAACCACGTTATGTAATTGTTGCATTTCAAACAGATCGAAAAAATATGATTAATAAAAATGCAAGTAAATTTGACCATATAAATTTGTCAAACATAAAATTGTATCTAAACTCTGAATCATATCCCTATGAGAATTTGAATATTAATTTTTCCAAGGACCAATATGCCGTGCTTTATGACTTGTATGGAAACTTCCATCAAGCATACTATGAGAAAGACAATGAGCCACTCTTCACACCCGAGCGATTTAAAGAAATCTGTCCGATTGCGGTGATTGATTGCTCACGACAGAATGAAATTTTAAATGCCGGTTCAGTGGACATACGTTTGGAATTTGAATGTGATAATGATGTGGATGATAAAACCACAGCGTATTGTCTCATTATACATGATCGTATAATAAAATATAATCCACTCACATCAACTATTCGCTTCATTTAAAGAAATCTCTCTGAACTAAAAGTGTTGATATACTTTTTATTAACCACACACAAAAAAAAATAATCATGAATTTATCCAATGTGTGTATTATGGACTTTTAAAGATTGCAATACAAAGATAGTGATTTTATATGTAAAGAAATGGCTATAAAACAGTTATTTGATGTGTCATCAGCATCATCGGATAACATATAAACGTTTTTATTTGAACCGCATATTAAATTAAATCATTTATCAGCTGATTTTAAAAAACACGTTAAATTTATACAAAGTCAAGTTTATGGTCTAATGTGGAATTCATCAAATAGACAAGAAAGAAGTAGTAAATAAGAGGAACCAACTAATGTTAATGGTATTTCTTCCCCTACCAATGGTTGGATCAACCGCAACAACGGCACAGAAAAAACCAAGAAACTTTCTCCCACCACTACTACTACAAGGTGACCCAATTATCGGAAATTTTACATAATGAAGTTATTGAAAAAAAATAAACATTATAATAATTAGGGGACATCAAAAACAGAAATTATCAAAAGATATTTTCTGTAATAATAATAATAAATTGTATAATGTTAAAAAAATTGCTATTGTAAATGTGGAAGGTATAAGAGAGGCCTTCATTACATGCACTTAAAGATTATTATCATGATTATTTGAAAAATATGCCTACAAAAAAATGTCCAATTCATAGCTATTGGAAACCAAAACACTTGCAGTGCCGTGTAGAAAATGTAATTATTTTAAGTTTATGATTAAGTGAAGAAAACAATTTGAATAATGTCATGATGAATTTATTGCAAAAAAACATATATATATATAAATATATATATATATATATATATATATGAATGAATAAAATGTATTTAAAAAAATAACAGAATTTTTTTTCTTATTACCGAAATGACTGTTGATAAGTTCGGTCGTCCTTTAGATAATTACTATTACCATCGAAATTATGCCGATGACGACTCCAATATTGGTGGACAATCATCAGTTATTGTGGGTGCGAGTACACCTTCATCAGGCACAACCCAACAACAACTACAACAACAACGGCAATTGCAACAATTGGTATAGACTGAAGTGAAAAAGGTATTTGCCACACTTGCACTTCCAAGTGTTTTGGATAATGAACATAAAACTGATTTAAAATTTCTCAATATATAACAACAAATTCCATCTCAACAATATCTTAATAATTTAATCTCCAGTAAAATACAAACTCTAACGGAAATACAAAATTTAATTGATCGAACAATACGTAAACATCATCAAGTTATTCAGACAAGACATACAACAACTACAGCAACCACTCTTTCAACAGCTGATGTGAATAAATTAATTGATGTAAAATTAAAAAGTATAAAATTTGCCACAAATACAGATGTGGATGCAATTGTTTCTGCAAAAGTATTTCAACAGTGGCAAACATCATCATCAGCAACAACAGGAGCAGCACACAAAACATAGAAAACACAAGATATTGTTGATTTGATTGAAAATTTATTGAAAACCAAACAAATAATTACGGGTGTGGAATGTGATCAACGAATGAAGCGAAAATTAGTCGATGAAAAACAAGTGAATGACATGGCATTGGATACCATTAAGAAATTCTTGCCATGGTATATTACAAGTAATCATATTCCGAATGAGAGTGCCGTTGAAAACCGTATAGAAACTGATGGTAAAAATCTGGTGCCTTGGAGACCACAGAATGTGACGGAAGTACAAACGCTTATTGCAAACGAAGTGAATGCCATTATAAGTAAATCACAGCACATCCAAAACTATGATGAAATTAATCAATTGTTGGAAACGAAATTGAAAATTTTATATGGTTATTTTATGTTAAATATTAGCGCCTCAGGACCCGTTCAAGCCAAAACAGGCTATCTTAAAATAAATCTTTGAATTTTTCATTATGAATATGAAATTCATCTGAAAGAATGTCGTCTATTAATTGTGAAGCAATCCAGTAATTTCAATAATATAGAAATTTATTAAAATGGATAACTATTAACGAATATTGAATCTGTAATTTTCCATATGGGAGATCGAATATCAATATAAGAAATCAATTAAAAAACAAATAAAGTACATGCAGTATTTGAGGTTCGATATCCAATATATGATGTTATTGTTCCATAATCACCATTATGATGAGGAAATATAAGAAAAAAAATACCGAATGCTGCTGCTACCGCTAATGATGTGGATTTGAAAAGATTAGTTGACATTGAATTACACAAAACAGCTAGAAAACAATTTGAAAGAAGACATGTCATTGTAAAAGGTTTAAATGATTTATACCAAGCTGATTTAGTGGAAATGATACCATATGCACCATTAAATAAGGGCTATAAGTATATTTTAACTGTAATCGATGTATTTAGTAAGTTTGCTTGGGCTGTGCCTGTAAAAAATAAAACTGGCAAAGAAGTTGTCAATGCAATAAGGAATATCCTATTAAGTAAAACACAGCAGCAGCATATACCGAAAAATCTACAAACCGATAATGGTAAAGAGTTTTACAATAAGAAATTTATGGATTTGATGAAAAAATTGGGAATAAATCTCTATTCCACTTTTAGTGCAATGAAAGCTAGCGTAATTGAACGTTTTAATCGCACCCTCAAAAGTAATATGTGGAAAGAGTTTAGTTATCAGGGCAACTATAAATGGCTCTCCATATTACCGGAAATTGTAAAAAATTACAATGAAAAATCCATACATAGTACAATTAACATGCGACCTATAGATGCATTTTCTAAGAAAAAAAATTGAAAAGCATCTCTTAAATACGGTGTATAATAGAATAAAGATTTCAACACCAATGTCATCAAATAAATTCAAAGTTGGTGATAAGGTGCGTGTTAGTAAATATAGGGAATTATTTGCAAAAGAATATACACCCAATTGGTCAAATGAGGTATTCACGATTAAAACGGTTCAATTGACAAATCCAACAACATACTTACTGCAAGATGAAGAACATCGGGACATCAAGGGAGCATTTTACACTGAAGAAATCCAGAAAACTGCACACAAGCACATTCAATTGATCGAGAAATTTGTTCGACGAAAAGGAGACAAACTGCTTGTTAAGTGGTTAGGATTCGATAACACACACAATAGTTGGATGAGTAACAAAGATATTGTTAATTAAGTTATAAAATTTGCATGTGCATAATGAATTTTTTTCGTGCAGACATTGATTTGCATAAAAAAATTGATTTCTAAAACAGTCAAAAGTTCGTGTAATTTACATACAAAATAGACAATGCACAAAATTAATATTTAAAGCTTGTGTGCAATTGTAAGATAGTTTATATTCAAAAACAATTTAATAAAAATGTCAAGAAAAATATGTGACCTTTTACACCACCACCGCCACCACCACCAAAACCTAGCCCACCCCAAAATTAAGGTGTATAAATAGTGCACAACATTGTGGACAAAAGCACAGAATATCATACACAGAAGTACGACTCCTCCCCTTTTGGCCGGAATGACGCCTGGCCGCTATAAAGTTGAGAGCAGTCGGACAGATTTTCACAATTGACAGTGTTCTCGCCCGAAAGGAGAAGGATCTGTTCGTTCGTGTTCTCGATGTATTCTGTTACTTTATTTTGTGTTACCGAGTGAAGTAGTGTAGTACGAACTAACATTACAATCTTTTAAATTGTGAATATACAATTTTGAATTTAAAATTGTTTTTCAATTTGGAAGAGTTTTTCGGATGGATTTGCTAGAGAACAGCTCCCAATTTAGCCAATTAGAGAATAGACGCATTTGTAATTTGCATTTTGAGGACAATGTGTTTACAGACGTCTTAAAAATTAAATTGAAATGGAGCACTATGACCATTATACATATTACAACCATCTGATGAAGTTATTTTTACTTTTTATTTTGATTTTAAGTTTTTACAATTCTTATATTTGGGATGTGGGTACCGGGCTTTAAGTTGTTAAAACTGGTATATTGCTTCCTTTACATGCGCCTGGCATAGCACTCAGTCGAAAACTTACAGAAAATAGAACAATGGAAAAGGGGAGGAGTCGTACTTCTGTATTTCTTATTCTGTGACAAAAGTCAGTTTTGAAAACTAAGTTATAGTTATTTTCAAACCCTTCAACAACAACAACAATGAACTCAAGCAATAACGATCGACGAACAACATCTTCAAGAAGAGCAGGGCGTAATTCAAACGCCGCTACCAACACCACCGCAACCGCCGCTGACGCCCACAGCATGCTCTCCACAACAACAACTACAGACCCATCCTCCAGGGTTGCACGTCTTCTGCAGCTCCAAACAGGCATTGCGGTAGCTGGTGCTAACGGTTCCCGAATTGGGGTTTGTGCCCGGATTTGAAGCCCCAGCCGTGGTGGTACTGGTCAGCAGGGAACCGTTCATGGCATAAGAAACTCCCCGTTCGCCGCCGTCACCATGAGCACCTCCAGCGCCCCCTATGCCATTGCCAGCGCTGCCACCTCAGCTCGCGCCACCTCCACCTCCAACTACCACAACCGCCACCGCCAAACAAACCCCAGCAGCGTCCAACACGCTATTGTGAGGGTAAATATGGACACGAGGGAGCGCGAGCTGTTTAACAGCTTGGTAAGGGTTCTGCGGTTGACCTCCCTATATCCGGGGTCAACAATCCTGCCTACCTTCACACTTAACATAGGTGTGAGGACTATATGGGGGCAGGAATTGTCCCCCATAAATCCCTTTTGGGGGGATTTTCGATTTGAAGGAAATGCTTACGCATTTCTTTCGAATGTTGGGAGCCGCAAACCCGATGAGAACTACTGCTTCATCACACCCCACCTACATTTTATCAAGACGCCCCCTCAGACCAGGAGTCAGACGATTGGGATTTCGTAAGGGAATTGATAAACCCCAAGGAACCTTATGATGATGATGATCCTGATGACCTCCACAACGTGGAATAGCACAATGGACGGAAGTGGAGGGGAACGGTGGTGGTAGTGGTGAGGGTTCTATAAAAATGGGGGAAACTACGATATGAAGCACACACATTTAGTTAGGGTAAGTAATTTGTTCATTGTCTTTATTTTATTTTTTTTTCATTAAATTTAATAAAATGGTTTTTTTGTTTCAGTGGGAAAATGTCATAGGTGCATGAGCAGCAGAAGCAGGTAGCGACGGCGGTGGCGGAGACAACAGCAGCAGCAGTAACAAAATAAACATAGAAGTGACAAAATTGCAGCCGGGAGAGAGCGCATATGCCAGATTGGGCAAATTTTCAATTATATCAATTGTACTTTGAAAATACGATTTTTTAAAACGCAGTGTATCTCTCTGGACTGAAATGAGAAAGTAACTAGGGGTAAGTTATAAATAATTGTTGTAATGTATAATGTTTTTGTAATGTAGAACGACAATAATGGGCAACAGTTCCAGTCAGCAAAAAAATTTTTGCGTCATTTGTGAAAACCTTTATGAGTTTCAGGAAAATTCCACCAGATGGCTCGACCGATGGTACGGACTGTACCGACCGGTATCTGCGGTCGCGTTAACAAAAATCGAACCGCGTTAAATTGTAGAATCTGATTCGACGATGAGGGCACTTTTATGTGACACACTTTTTTATTTTATGGATATATTTGTTTGTTGCTCACATAAAATATATTAATGCTTAAATTGTTAAGTTTCTCAAATTTTTTCAAATCACGCACATTGAATGGAAACTCTATACCATCATATTTTAACACTTCACTAAAGTGTGGATATTTTGTAATTCTTTGTGCATCTTTATCTGTGGGGTGTAAAGCAGCCACAATACAACACAAAAAACAATATTCATCATTGTTTTTTATATTAATCACTGCCTTTTTATTGGCTATAAATTTCGGTACTTCCGTATATGTAGAAGAAGAAGTACCCGCTGCATTTAATGGATTGCATCGGTTAAAATTCACTTTTAATGATATTACTTCCGACAAACTCCATCCAGAATCACGTTCTTGAAATTCAATAAGTCTATTCAAAATTTTATCTTTTACAAACGTTTCATACCATTTCCTTAAATTTGTAGTTGCATCAATTACTTCATTCCTTGTGGCGAATGACTTTAAATCTGTCTCTATAATCTCTCCACTCTTTTTCGCAAATTCACCAATTGACAATGAACAATTGACTTTTATGCAATTATGATTTTCATGCAATTTCTTCCTCACTTACAACAGAAAACATTTCTGTGCTTTATCTAGAAACATAACAGGATCTTTTACCGTTAAATTTGTAATTATGCCACTACCGATATTATTCCTAAAACAATTTTCCAAATTTTCCCATTCTACAATTTTGACATTTCTGCTGTTTCCGACCACGATTACGGTTTGTCTTTAATGTGGTCAAACCTGCTGTAGTCAAACCTGCGCCACCAATAATATTTAATTTTTCCTTTTTAATTAATTGTAGTCTTTTTCTACATGTTTTCAACAAACTTAAATTGTTTGTTAGTTTTAGAATGTTATCATTGGGGAACAATATGTTGCTTATATTATCTTGATCATCTTTTTTCTTTAAGCCAATCACTTTCCGTAATGTTTGAATACACTTTTTCGTTTGTTTTAAAATAGCAATCACTTCATATTTTTTCTTAGCAATGGAAATGTTTTACGTAGTTTTTTCAAAAAATTATCACTAATAGATGTAACAGTTTCTGGATGATGAGTGTTGGTCTTCTTATCAGTTGACATATTGCCAACTAGAAACTAACTAAGTCATGAATCCTATTGAATTATCCATTTATATATACACCCTTTTTTTTCGCGCCGAGAGAGACACACAATTAAAAATACTCTTCTTATAATTGTGAATCATTGAAGAAATTACAGTACAACAACAACACTCCCCTACACCACCCCAGTAATAAATTGGGTAAATTGGTTTGTGTGTGTGGTGGGGTATGGTTGGATGGGGAATGATGACGTATTTTTCCTTGTTTAAAAGCCGCTGCACATTGCACCCAAATGCATTTCCAATCTCAGTATCAATATTTAATTTTTTTTTATATATATATTAAGATAGAGTATATTTTTTGTAAAGTTAATTTATCAGAAAGAAGACGAAAAATGAATACTGAATTTAATACTGTATCAAAACCTTTCATCAAAATTTCTGAACTAGAGGAGGATGTGACATATAAAATACACTCTCTAAGAGTCATTTAGACAAAATATGGTCAAGCAGTTCTTATGATAATTGAAGGCCTCGAAAATGATGTCATATTGCCGAAAAGGTACAGCCGGCTACTGCAAAACGTTCCCGAATATAATGTGAGACTAAAGAATGGAGAAAATTATTCCTTCATTGTACGAAAGTCCAATGAAACCAACAAATGGTGGCAAGTGAAATTTTTATAAACTAAGAAGAAAAAGCGTAAGAAAATTCCTTTCCGTTTTTTACACATTTTTTTCTTAAAAACATGTTTTTTTTTCTATTTCAGGGATCATATATGGACACTTAATTTCCATTTTTTTTTTCTGATTTTTTTTTATATATACATGAAATAGAAAAACAATAAAGATAAAATAAAATGCAGTTATTGTTTAATTTCCCTTAAAAAAAACTAGATCTATTTGTTTTAATACATTATTGACACAAACGATATATGTAAATTACAAAATGTGTGTCAGGAAGCTAATGCAAAAAAAAACAAGTGAATAGAGCAGCAGGTCACTTGTTTTTAACCTGCATACAATACAGGCCCCAATAAATTTGTTTTCACTTGATACACTTTTTCCCTTTTTTCACACACACACACAGGTGTGAGAGAGAGAGTACAGCCGCTCGGTGGCGGTGGTGATAGTTTAACCCCCAATCCAATACTCCACCCACCATACACAGTACTCTTTTTCCTCATTAGCAGTACCCACCAACACAAAAATGCTAATTATACAAATTTATGCTAATTAACACCTATCAAAACACTTCTATGCTTTGTCCACTCCCCCTAACCCATCCCAACTCCTCCTCCCACATTTTTTCAACCCTACCACCATCGGGGACTACCACCCACCGCCATCTATCGGACGTTTAATGTACTACTGCGCCAGAACCCTCAAATCCCCACTACTTATTTCAAATTCAAACTATGAAAAAAGCAAGGCTCAATCTGTTAGTGTACTTTGAAACTATTCTCCTCTTTTCTTATATACATTTACAAAAATTTTCTTAGCGAATGGAATTTGATTAGATGAATTTTCAATATTTATATTTAGAAATGCGTTTATTAGAGAAAAGAAACACAAATTTTGTTGTGTAGATTGTTGTTATCTCGAAGGACCACCCTCAAAAATGAGGGACAATGTTGAACAATGTGGGCTCGACTCGATGGAGGCCGAAAACGTGGCACGTCGGTACATCAATCAAAAAACGTAGAATCTTAATAACTTAAATAATTTATTGTAATTGCTGATAATTGTAGATCAGTAACGATCGTTATTATATTAACACTTTTATGACTTTCAGTATAGACAAAATTAAATACATACATTTAAATATTTATCAAGTATTAGATAGTAAACTACATTAGAATAGTACTTACAATGATCGACGAAAAGGCAAGAGAGCGAAATTTTTGGTGCTTCTTGGCATATGCTAATTAGTCTATTTATCTGCGCCGAATCACTATACTTTACTTATTAATTTGAATTTGTAGATCGGTCCCAACATTCCGCCGACCTTGAAAGCTGTAAGCTTTCAACATAATGTAAATAGAAAAAGTGAGTACACATTCAAGTTCTGACAACTACATAGTGTAATGTAAGGTAGTCGCACATGCGTGGGAGGCACATTCGTTAACGAGCTACTAAAGAGTACAGATCACAAATAAACGTAGTAATTACAATCAAGTGTATTCCTTATTAAAAGACCAAAACCACCCTCACCATACATCACAGTGGCGACGAGGAAAAGTTAAACATAAAAACAAAAAAATTTAAAAAGAAAATTCAGTGATTACTAAGATAATTGAAGATTAAAAATTGAAAGTTTTTGAGTGTGGTGATTGTAAGATGGCGACAAAGGTACCGCCAAAATTCGATAGTTTTGACTAGGAAAACGAAGACTGGGAGATTTATTGTGAAAGGCTGGAGCAACATTTCGAAGCGCATGGAATAGAGGACGTAAAAGTTAAAAAAGCGTCAATTCTGAGTTATATTAACTCAGAAACTTATTCAACTTTGAGGAATCTGACGCATCCAACGCTTCCTAAAGATAAAATATATAAAGAGATCGTGGAGCTATTGCAAAAACTGTTCACGGGGCACACTAACGTTTGGCGTGAAAGGGACCAATTTTACAATTTGAACCAGGAATCTCACCAATCGGTAGCAGAATGGTACGCTACAATCCGGAGATTCTCGGTCAAGTGCAAATTTGGAGCAAATTTGTTGGATGTCTTAAAGGACAAATTTGTAAGTGGTCTGGTGGCAGGACAAATCAAGGATAGAGTTTGCGAGGAGCCAGAGACGAAGAGCCTGGACGATTTCGTCACCGCTGCAATTAAGGCAGAAAACATATTTAAGTCAAAGGACTTAAATTTTGTAAAGCCCGCGTCAAGTCAAGGAGGAGGAGCCGGAAGGAACTTCAGGGCCAAGGACCAAAAGGAGGAGCGGCGCAGAAGTGAAAGTGGAAGAAAAGTGAACAAGTGGAAGGGCAATAGTGAATCGAGTGCAAGTGTCAAAAATCAAGATAGAGGTTATTCGAAATGTAAACATTGCGGAGGTCAACATGCAAATGAATGCAAATACAAGACTTATAAATGCAATAAATGTAACAAGATTGGACACTTAGCAAAGGTTTGATTCAGCAAAAATTTTAATTATGTAAAGAATGATTGTATTGAAAATGATTGTATTGGAAATGTTGATTTGTTTTATTGTGAGCGTTCTGTATATTCTGTTAATGAAAAGTCAGCTAACCCCAGGTATTCAGCGGTAAATTATATTGACGAAGCAATTAAAACGCAAATTAAGGTCGAAGGGGATTTATTAGAAATAGAAATTGACAGCGGGGCAGCAGTTTCAGCAATGAATGGAGCAAGTTACAGGAAATTTTTCAAAAGTGTTCCATTGCCGAACGATGGTATGGTGCTAAAAGGATACGATGGGAACTTATTTAGACCTGCAGGATATATTAAAGTCCAAGTTGAGTATAAGAAAAACAATCAATTAATGAAATTTTACGTTATAGAAAACGGCGGACCAAATATTGTTGGACGTGATTGGATGAAGCTATTTAATGTTAAAGTCGATGGTATTGGAATCGGACATGTGGCAGTAGAGAGCGAATTAACAAAGATGATCAAGGAGTTTGACGGAGTATTTTCATCGAAATTAGGAAAATACAACCGACAGGAAGTTGCGTTAAAATTGGTGGAAAACTACAAGCCGGTATTTTGCAAAAGTCGTTCTACTCCACTGGCATTAAAAGAAGAAATGGAAAGACAATTGAATGAGTTAGAAGAGGAAGGAGTAATAACACGAATCGAGAATAGTGATTGGGCGACGCCGGTTGTTCCAGTGCTAAAGCCAAATGGAGACATAAGAATCTGTGGTGACTATAAGTCAACGATAAACAAATATTTAGAGGACATTAAGTACCCTCTACCCAAAATAGAAGAAGTATTTGCCAAAATGGGGAAGGGTAAGAAGTTTACTAAATTAGATTTGTTTAAGGCTTATAATCAGTTCACCCTAAATGACGAGTCAGGCAAAATGTTAGCATGGAACACACATAAGGGATTGTACCGGATGAACCGCATGCCTTTTGGTATTAAGGTAGCCACGAGTATTTTTCAGCAGAATATGGAACAGCTGTTGAGCGGTATGGACGGCGTGGTGGCATTTTTGGACGACATCCTTATAACAGGCGCAACGGACGAAGAACACTTAAGAAACGTGAAAGAAGTCCTAACGCGATTAAGGGACAGCGGATTAACGGTGAAAAAGGAAAAATGCGAGTTCTTTAAGGAAGAAGTGGAATACTTAGGACACGCAATCAGCCAAAATGGACTGCGCAAGACGGAAAACAAAATTAAAGCAATTGAAGAAGCACCGATTCCACAAAACGTCCACGACGTAAGAGCGTTGTTGGGCCTTATCAACTATTATGGTAAATTTATTCCGAATTGTGCAACAATTTTGTCACCATTGCACAAACTACTCAGAAAGGAAGAGAAATTCGCATGGAACGGAGAATGCCAAAAAGCTTTAGTATGTATAAAAGAAATAATAATGTCTGACACTATTTTAGCTCATTTTGACCCCAATCGACCCACAATTTTGACAACAGATGCTTCAAACGTAGGCATCTCAGCTGTATTATCGCAGATAGTGGACGGAAAAGAGCGGTTAGTAACCTGTGTGTCAAGGACGTTACAACCAGCGGAGCGAAATTACCCCACAATACAGAAGGAAGCACTGGCGATTTACTACGGCGTGGCAAAGTTATATCATCTCTGGGGAATCAAATTTGCAATTCGCACCAATCATAAGCCTTTGGTCGCTATTTTCGGAGAACACAGTGGTATTCCTCAAATGGCAGCAAATCGACTGCAAAGGTGGGCCGTGTTTTTATCAGGTTTCGACTACAGTATAGAGCACATAAAAGGAAGTGAAAATTCTGTAGCGGACTACTTGTCGAGAGCCCCAATTGAAGAGGAAATCAACATGAACGGGAGTAAGGACAATTATTTGTACTTTACAGAGAAAGCAACGTGGCCAATTGACAACAAAAGGATCGCCTTAGAGACTGGGGCGGATCCAGAACTGAAGGAAATTGTAAAATTCGCGAAAAACAACAAATGGCCGAAGTCTAAAGAAGAGGTCCCGTTAGCATATTGGAGCAGGAAAGACGAACTAGTTGTGACGAATGACGTGTTGATGTGGGGACACCGAATAATAATTCCATCGAAATTGAGGAAACAGGTATTAAATGAACTGCATTCGGCGCATTTCGGTGTAGTAAAAATGAAGAATCTGGCAAGAAGTTATGTATTTTGGCCAAAAATTGACGCAGACAATGAACAATTGGTAAGAAAGTGTGAACCGTGTTCGTTGGTAAGACAAAACCCTCCCAAGGTCGAGTTAACTGCGTGGCCGCTCTGTAATGAGCCGTTTGAACGCATTCACCTAGATTTTTTAGGACCAGTTCAAGGACGAAATTACATGATTCTAATCGATGCATATTCGAAATGGCCCGAAGTGTTTCTAATGAAGAAATCAAACGCCGATGAAATCGAGGAAAAGTTGAGGGAAACGTTCGCTAGATGGGGCTTGCCCAAACTCATAGTGAACGATAATGCACCAAATTTGGTAGCCGAAAAATTAAAGAAGTTCTACGAAGCAAATGGAATCAAACTAATGACGTCACCGCCGTATCATCCTCGCAGCAACGGAGCGGCGGAAAATATGGTAAAAACCTTTAAAAGCAAAGTAAAATCTGCACTTTTAGACAGCCGGAACGCAGGTGTACGCATCGAGACGTGTATTTCACGTTTTCTAATGACGTACCGAAACACACCCCATTGTTCGACAGGAGAGTCACCAGCGCAGCTGATGATGGGCAGAAAAATTAGAACGAGACTGCAAATCCTGTCCGAGATCACCGGAAACCACTCAAAAGAAAGGAATTGCCAAAACAACGTGGCAAAAGAGAGCGTAAGAGCGCAAGAGAAACATTACGGTGGTAGAAGAAGGCAGTTTAGGGTGGGAGAGATGGTACAAATACGAACGTACACACCAGGAGCGACAATTAAATGGAAAAGAGCTAAAGTTACAGAGAAAAGAGGACGAAACACATACATATGTCAAACGCAGAGCGGGAGATTGGAGAAAAGGCACACAAATCAAATACAAGCAACGGATCAGGACATGAACGCAAGCGATTACGACGAAATCATATGGTACGAAGCGAAAACGGAAGAACAGCCTAGTGAAACTGAAAGTCAACCAACAACGGTGAAGACAACAGTACAAATCGTTACAAACGAAATGGACAGCGAGTCAAATCAATCCGACGATACAAGTAATAGCAATTCACAGCAAGACTCACAAACCGAAGAAAATCAGACATCTGAAACTGAGTCAACTGCTAAAGCTGTCCCCGCACTAGAAGGCCGACCAAAGCGTTCGTCCAAGATACCGGACAGGTATAGAAATTTTATATTAGGTACCTTTTAACACTCGTAGGTATTTCAGGCAGGTAAAACAATTAAAAATGTTACAAACTATGTATAATTGTGCTTACATGAATCTAATGCTTATTCCTTACAGACGGTTAGCTGACATATTAATAAATGTAAAATGTATAATTGTAT
Source organism: Silvanus unidentatus (assembly GCA_963930825.1). Lineage (NCBI taxonomy): Eukaryota > Metazoa > Arthropoda > Insecta > Coleoptera > Silvanidae > Silvanus > Silvanus unidentatus. The sequence continues at coordinate 426,830 of CAWVOD010000039.1, read as the reverse complement.
TGTAAAGCAATGAGTAATGTTAATAATGTATGTATATATATATATTGTCTTAGTGTGGGGGTGTAATGTAAGGTAGTCGCACATGCGTGGGAGGCACATTCGTTAACGAGCTACTAAAGAGTACAGATCAGAAATAAACGTAGTAATTACAATCAAGTGTATTCCTTATTAAAAGACCAAAACCACCCTCACCATACATCACACATAGTGATTGATAGATTGATATAGTGTAAGTGTAAATTCAAAAAAAATATGTAACTAAATGTAAAATAGGTGTAAATAACTAACATGTACATAGGTGTAAATATTAAAACAATAAACATGAACAGTACTAAAATTCAACATACAATGACTAACAAGAAAATGTAAAACAAAAATGGTGCATAAAGTGCCTAAAATCAGGTACGTATCACTTGCATATCACAGCGTTCTCTATCACATAATTATTAGTGAGCCTTAGTCAGCCATAGGCAGCACACACACACGTCGCACTCTGCGTTTTGTATCGCCTCTTGATGTTTTGAGCGACACAACTTGGATTATTCCCTTGCCCTGAATGGATGGCCGTTACTCTTCCCAATTTTCAAGCCATGGGTGGTAGATTGTCGTCCTTGAGTACACATAGAGAGCCAACCTTTAAGAGTACCAGATGCTGAATCTGCCACTTTTGCCTAGTTTGCATATTATTTATGTATTCGCGATTCCACCGAAACCAAAATTGTTGGCGGTATTTCTGCAGTTGTTGATACATTTTCAAGCGGTTTACTGGATATTGTATGACATCTTCTTGTGGCAACGCTGACAGTGGTCTCCCAATTAGAAAATGTCCTGGTGTTACATGGTGGACATTACTGTTAGCTAATACACGCCTTAAATGGTACTTTACCAGTTTGACCCCGAACTCCCACAGTCCCCAAAGGTGGGTGAATATGCTGGAATGAATTTCCATTCAGTTTCATCGGGTGCAAACGTATGGATAATTTCGTTTTGAGTTTGGGTGTTTTGCAAGACTGCGTACAGATTTTTTTATCTTGGTTCGCGCCCACGAAGTTCGTGCCGTTATCCGAAAATACTTTAGGCGGCTTACCGCGTCGTGCAATAAAGCGCCGAAATGTTGATATGAAAGCCGATGTGAGCTCTGTGACAAGTTCCAAAGAAACGCCTTCGTCGACATACAAATAAACAGGGCGATATAGGCCTAAATCAACTTAATACCCCGCAGTTTATGAGTTTTAAGCAAAAACGGCCCCGCATAATCAACGCCTATATTCGAAAAGGCTGCCCCCGACTGCACTCGTGACACAGGTAGGTTGCCCATTATTGCATTTTGGCTATGTGGATTAACTCGGAAACATTTTACGCGATTCCTCACAATTTTTTGTGTTATATTTCGTCCGTTGGTTGGCCAGAAAGTCTGCCTGATAAAGTAAAGAAGTGACTGAGGACTGAGATGCATTTGCCGATTATGTTCATAAGTCAATAACAAAGTTGTGAATTTATGTTTATGACATAAAAGAATTGGATATCGTTGATTGTAATTTACGTCCGCAACGTCAGTTAATAGACAGATATTTATGTATAGCTTGACAATACTAGACTCTTATTGAATTTTATTCTGTGTGGGCTTGTATATAATAACGTTGGGAGGTCGGTTTGTTGGTTTGCCTATATGCAACCTTCAAAATTACGATTTTACCCCATAATTCTACTTTCTTTTGCTCTTTTAGCCTATGGAACTAAATTTCCAATAAAACCCACTGTTTCATTGGTTTTTTACTGCTCTTTAGGAAAGTGATGTTCAAAACGAAGGTGAATGGTTCCTCTGAACACGATCCTAAAGTCCCTAAAGAGATTGAGGTTGACGAAGCCTCTGATGATGCACCGGTTTCCGATACTGGTGCTAAGAATAGATCCCCGTCAATGACAAAATACAATCTGCTTGACACTAAAGTGTGGTCGTAAATTGGTTAAAGTTACTCAAAATTGGAGTGAAAAAGTCTGTTTGAATGCTTTAGGAGAGAAATACAACGAAATATTCGCGGATAATAAACAAATTTTCTAAATAACTTAACAATGGAAGAGAGAGGTGACTCATTTACAAAGAGAATGTGATATGTTGAAAGAGGATCATAATAGAAATATTCTTGCCAAAGGACGATTGGAGAGCATTTGTCGGGAGCTCCAAAGACAAAATAAACAAATTAAAGTAAGACACAAGTTCTGTATTGATTTCATTGGTGACTTATATGATTACTTTCTGAAGTAGAATATAACTAGAGTGTTTACGCTAGGGGTGGGTTAGTGTGAGTATCGAATAGTTAACAATAGTATAAGAACGAGTCTTGTTAACTGACTAAACGATAATACTTTATTAATATAAAAACAGAAAATATATAACATTGGTTTATAAACAATAATACAGTGTACGTCAAACAATATTTATTGGTAATTGTGTTTTACCTAGATTGACGTTACATTTTGTTTACTGCAGAGTGTACTTCTTAATATTTCTACACCTGTAACACTTAAGAGTCACAGTCTCAGCAGTTTATTAGTTCATTAATTGTTTCTGTAATCGCACAATTATTGTTGATAGATTGGGTAACTTTTCGATTATTGCGTAGTTAATAAGAAATGTTTAATTTCAGAATTAAACATACTGCGGGCCAGGGCGAAGTTGATCACTGAACATGGTATGGTGGTGCTCCACTGGGCTGAGAATAAAGTACTTGACATTGACCTAAGTTGGAAAGTTGTAGATTAGTGTGAAATATGATCTAATGATATGACTGGTTAGAATGCTGATTTTGCTTACAATTATTATGTTAACCCCATTACTGACCTATACCTATACTATTTATTTTGCTGTATGAAAATTAAATTGTTAAATTTCAAAGCTACTTTATCTGTTAGAAGGACAGGGGTTTTAATTCATATTCTTCTTCCTTGATTTCTTGTGTGGATCTTGGTTGTTTCTTTCTTCGATTCTTCTTGTTTGACTTGATTCGTGGAAGAACATATTTAAGAAAAAGTAATACAAGCAACCCGATGCCTATAAAAGTGCATGTAGTGACAGCTCTAAACCAAATTGAATGGTGTTTAATGGCTCTCCAATGAGTTTCTTTTAGTTGCTCTTCTAGTTCTTCTTGATTTTCTTGTAAGTTTACCAGAGTATCAGATGGGCTAATTACACTTTCTTGTAATTTGTCGATTTGATGAGTGTACGAACTCTCTGACGTAGTCAAGTTTGCCAGCACCGGACGAATGTATCCAGCGAGTACAGGTATCGACTCCGTTCTTCTAGGTGAGAGTGTTATTCTCTTAGTGCTTGAAAAACCATGAGTTTCTTGTATATAGCTCCTGCCACACGGTACTCTAAATTTTCTTGTGTATTAACGGACATTTATTGTTATCTGGTCGTTGATAAATTTCATCAATGATACAATTCGGACTTTTATCGATATCATTAAGTTGATTTGGTGCGTATATATAAAGATTGTCTTTGATCGTAGTGCTTCTTGCGATTTCCACACCCGTACTTACAAAGTATTGCTGAGAATTGTAGTCTATGGCCAATATATCGCTCGGAATGTCTAAAATCCAATAGTCGTTACCTTAAATTTTTTGAGGGGTTGCGGTTGCTTTTATTAGCGTATATTCTGTAACCACCGTCATAAAGAAATACTCATGTAGATGAATGTAGTACTGTGAATGACTTATGCCAGTTCTTTGAATTGGTGCCGATAGGATTTCTAGATTTGCGGGTAGTTTCTTCGATGCCTCACTTATTATTTCTTCTACATGTGTGGGAGAGATGAACTCATACAGATCACCTTTATTGTAGTGTATGTTAAACAGGCTTCTGTACAATGTTATTAGTTCTTCTATGTAGTTATTGGCTATTTGGTAGATGCTTAATAGGTGGAATCCTTATTAGGCGTCGTCTACTTTACTAAACCAATAGTTCATGTTGTTAATCGCATCTAAACCTTCGTTTAATTTCTTTCTAAATTCATTTAACTTGTTGGATATTCTAATTTCCGTGTCGTTAAATTTGCACAGTGCTTGCAGCATGAATTTTGTTTGATGTTTGGATGCCTGAATGATTTCTTTTTGATTTTTATCCAACTCGTCTATGTCCTGATAGACTTCGTCGTTTACTCCGAAGAAAGTGGTTAATACTTTCCCAAAGACTCCTCGTTTTTGTCTGCTTTCAATTGTTTTTTGAAGTCTTTTCCGAATCCAGTTTAGTTGGTTTCTTTTTTCATTCAAATGATTGTACAATGATTGGCATTCCACTCTTTGGGTTAAAATTCGTGTTTCCGTGCACAATCTCTGTATTTGTGCTATTGTGTTATTGACAGTTCTCATGTCTTAATAGATTTGAGCCTTGGAGAACTTAATTTCAATTCTGAATGTACCTCTGTCGATTTTCGGATGACCTATGTGTACATTCCAGCTTCCGGAATTTCAATGTGAAATAATTTTGATGGTACGGCCTTTACGAATCTGGTGAACATGAGAAGTAGCAGCGCTATTTTGATCCAATTCCAGGGGGTTGAATAGGTTTTGTTGGTTTTTTGTCGATTATTTTTTCCTTCTTCTTGCATTAACGTGAGGTTGGTCGAAATTCGTTTGTTATCGGTGTTTTCGTCTTCTGACATGGCGGTTGTTGTTAGTGGGATTAGTTTGTAAATTGGCCGTTTCATTCTCTGACTTCCAGCCTTTTCTATTAGTACCACCCTTACCACTCCGTTCTTGTCTGGATATGTTTCGACTATCCGTGCTAATGGCCATTGGTTTGCGTTGAATGTTAGTTCCTTCACCAGTACTACTGTGCCAACCTTTAAGTTTTCCGACGGACCCTTCCATTTATTTCGTTGTTGAAGGTTGTGGATGTAGTCGGTTGACCATGATTCCCAGAATTGTTTTTTCATCTTTTGAACGGATTTCCATCGTCCTACTAGATTCTCATCTATTTTCTGGTCGATGATTTCTGTTGGAGCAAGAATTGCTCGACCCACAATGAAGTGACCTGGTGTTAGTACATTTGTGTCGTGAATATCCTCTGATAATGGACACAAAGGCCTAGAGTTTAAGCAGGCTTCGATTTGGGAAGTGAGTGTCGATAACTCTTCTTAGGTCAGTGTTGAGTTCCCTATGACCCTTTTGAGATGGTATTTTGTGGACTTCACGCCAGCTTCCCATAATCCACCAAAGTGGGGGGATGATGGTGGAATAAAGTGCCCTTGAATACCATTGGTAGCGAGCTCGTCTGGGATTGAAGATTGGTTGATTATTTGATGCACTTCTTCTTCGATCACCTTGCTCGCACCCACAAAATTGAGCCCGTTATCGCTGTACATGTGTGCGCATCGTCCTTTTCTAGACATAAATCGATTTAGTGCTGCCAGAAACGCATCAGTTGTCATGTCGCTGACGATTTCAATGTGGATGGCTTTGGTAGCTAAGCAAACAAATATCGCAATGTAACCTTTGTATGATTTGTTGCCTCTTCCTTTTGAGACTCTTACTTGTATGGGTCCTGCGTAATCTACCCCTGTATGTTTGAATGGGTGTGCTTGCGTTACCCTTGGTGTTGGTAACTGACCCATTAGTTGTTGCGCCGTCTGTGCTTTGTGACGAATGCACACGGTACACTTGTTAATGATTGTTTTTATCGCACGTTTTCCATTGACAACCCACTACTTTCTCCGGACGTAGGCTAGAGTTTGTTGATTTCCACCATGTTCCGTTATTGTGTGTGCCTCTCTTGTCAGTAATTTCGTCAAATAATTTTTAGCTGATAATATGATGAAGTGTTTTTCATTGTAGCTCAGCAAGGAGTGCTGCAAGCGTCCTCCTACTCTTAGTATGCCGTGGTTATCTATGAATGGGTAAAGGTTGCTTAACTTGTCTTGTTTACTTAAACCGCCATTGTTTTGCAGCTGTTTTATTTGGGTTGAGAATTGTATTTGTTGATCCGCCACTGTTAGATGCATGAGTGTTGTTTCCAGTTCCGCTACTCTTAAGTCATTTTGTGCTTCGGATTTTGGCAGTTGTAGGCAAATCTCTTGCAATACGCTATTACTCGGAGAAGTTTGTGTTTAGATGAAAATCTTTCCAGGATGCTCTGGTCCTGAATTTTTACATTTGCATGTAGACAAACCTTTGCTTCCTCTGTAGTTCGTGGAGGAACTGTTTCTTGAACTGGGAACTCTGATGCATAAGCCATTGTGGACCATGCCACCATAGTTCACTTGTTTGGAGTTTGGCTGGTTCCACCCCTCTTGAAATGGCGTCAGCTGGATTATCCTGGGATATTACGTGGTGCCATGAGTTTGGATGGATTCTTTGTTGGATGTCGCAGACTCGATTTGCAACAAATGTTTTCCATTTTGTTGGATCCCCTTTTATCCATGCGAGAGTGATCATAGAATCACTCCATGCGTATGTTGGGCATTGTTCAAGATGTGTTGCCACTTTCACCCTTTCCATTAATTTTGAAAGAAGATGTGCTGCACACAATTCTAGGCGTGGCAGTGTTGTTTTCGTTTTAACTGGTGCAACCTAGGATTTTGCGCTGAGTACGGAAATTTGAGCGCCGTCACTGTCGACGACCTTGATGTACACAACTGCTCCGTAAGCTTTCTCTGACGCGTCGCAAAACCCTTGTAGTTCAACAGCTGATTGTTTTGTTTGATGTGTCCATCTTGGTAAATGGATTGACTCTATGTGATACAATTGAGAATAAAATTTCTCCCAATTGTCTCGCAGATCTGCTGGAATCTTATCACCCCATCCTAAATTTAGCAACCAAAGTGTTTGGATTGTCATCTTCGCAATGATGACTACTGGTGCTAACCATCCCAGGGGGTCGTAAAGTTTTGAGACTTCGGCTAAGATGATTGAATCTGATTGTGTCATCGTGTGGTGCCCAGTTAATCCCAAGTGACTTCTTTATATCATTTTCATTTATTTCTGAAATGTTTAAGTCACGCAATTCTACTGGAAGTATTTCCATTAGTTTTTTACTATTGCTTGACCATTTGCGTAGTGTACAACCGCCAACCTTGAATAATTTAATTAGTTGTTGTTGTAACTCGATTGCCTGTTCTTCCGTGTCAGCTCCGCTGAGTAGGTCGTCAACGTAAAAGTCGTTCATCACACTTTGTGCTGCATCACGATAATTCATACATTGATCAGTGGCCAGCTGTTGCATTGTTTTCACTGCGAGGTACGGTGCCGATGTAGTTCCGTACGTGACAGTTGTTAATCTATATTCTTGGATTGGTTCATCTTGGTTCCATCTCCACAGAATCCTATGATATTCCTGATCATTGGTATCAATGTTTATTTGTCTAAACATTTTCTCAATATCTGCCTTAATGACCACTTTGTGTGTCCTCTAGTTTAAAAAAATGTCAAACAATTCTCGTTGTAAGCGTGGCCCTGCGTGCATGATGTCGTTTAAACTTTTTCCATTTGTTGTTTTGCACGACGCATCGAAGACCACTCTTAGTTTGGTCGTTGTGCTCTCTTCTCGAATTACTGCCTGATGTGGAATGTAATATTTCCCTTTTCCTATGTCCTGGTTTTCCACTGGCGCCATGTGTCCCAGATCCAGGTATTCGTGTATGAAGTTCGCGTATGCTTGACCTAGGTGATGATCTTTGACGAATCGTTTTTCAAATTGGATCAATCTGGCTGCGGCTCTTTCTCGTGATTGACCCAGGTCAGTGTTGTCCTCAAACGGGATGCGTACGGTGTATCTACCATCCTCATTGACCACATTTTTAATTATAATTATTGCGGCCCCAATACTTAACTTGAGGATAGACTTGCTCGAAATAGCCAACCAATAAATAAATTGGACAATTTTTGCAAGGAGCACGATATTTTCTATTGGAAAAATAAAGATTTGACTGATAGACATAGGGCTGATAAAATTTTGGCTAAACAAGCATTGGATCGATTTAAAACAAATGATTCGAATTTAAAAGAAAAATTCGCTTCATTATTAGTGGCTGATGCAATAAATGGTAAAACTATGTTGGGTTTTCATCAAAGTCACCATCAAAAATCTCGAGTGAATAAAACAATAGGTAGAGGCATCAGAAGAAAGGGTGTAAAGAAAAGAAGGTCTGGAATTAAAAAAATTATTGGTAGGGGTATTACTTTCAATCAGGCTGTCAAAAGAGCGAAAATAGCTTTGAAAAATCAAAAACCGAATAGCCTTGAAGATGCTGTAGCGATTGCTATAAATGCAAATAAAAATAGAAAAGGTAAAAAGAAACCGTCTAGAATTATACCCATTCCGAAAACGGGGGGATTTATAGGCGCAATATTGCCTATATTATGCGCAGCTTCTTTACTAGGATCTTTGGGCGGTAGTGTTGCAAACATTGTTTCATCAATAAAAAGAGCAAATGCAGCTAAAGAAAGTTAAGAGGAGAAAAAGAAACTTAACAAGAAGCTAGATTCAATTGCGTTTGGAACGGGATTATATTTAAAACCATATAAAAAGGGATATGGTGTTGCATTTAAAAAAAAATCCATTGATATTGCCAAGACATTCATTAACAAATATTGAAATACAAAATTATGTTAAAAAATTAAAAATCCCCTACTTTAGAGGCATATTTATGTTAAATAGTTTACCACCCGTTGTTAGAAAAACTGTGGAGTGTGGTATAGTCAATTTAGATAAGAGTAGTGGGGATGGAACTCATTGGGTTTCCAAAATAAAAAATGGTAACTCTGTATTATATTTCGATTCCTTCGGTAATCTTCCACCACCGTATATATTAGTAGATTATTTAAATAGTTCAGGACCAGTAACGATTAAATATAATTATAATAATTTTCAAAATTTAAATAAATATAATGGACAACTTGCATGAAACGGGGATTTTGAAATAAACCATATGACTCGATAGAGGAGTGAAATTTATTCGACAATTTTTTTTTATTTTCATATTAGCCCACTAATTACGGAGAAAATGAAGATTTTCCAAAGCACTTTTCAAATCTACGGAAAGTTTACTAATCGGCAACGCTTTCGGCTATTGGTCTCTGTCTTACGCGTTAAGATCATTATGTTCATGCACACTCTTTCGCACAAATTAGTTGAGCGCGTAAGTATTTGAAATTCAAATTCAAACAAACCGGGAACTTAAACAAAGTGCGCTCCTCTGTCGAACCTTGTTTAACTCAGGGCTCTCTATAGCCGGGAGGCGTGGTCTATTTGCGAAGTTGTCATATTGCAACTTTCCGTAACCTTGAAAATTTCGACTTTCAAAGTCAATTTTAGGGGCTTTACTGAACTTTAAAAAAAAATTGATGAATAAAACCACCCCCAATTTAGGGTATATTTTCAGAATCCGTAATAAAAAAAATTCATGCAAGTTGTCCATTGCGGACATTTATGCATAAGATTTTTATATAATAATATATAGTAGAATGACTACTTTTACACTCAGAGGAAATACGACAATTTTAACATCCTATTTCGACCCACCCATTGATTTGAATGGCGACGATTATGAAATCGGCTTAGTAAACTTTGAAAAGTACAATTGTGTCACGAATATAGATGACACTTGTAATTCGATAAAAATTGGTAACAATAATATAATTATACCCGAGGGGGCCTACGAATTTGATGAACTAACAAAATTCATTGATAAAAAAATTGAAGATTTAAATAAAAATCTTACTAGAAAAATTCAATTCGATTTTGTGGCAAGTACAACAACTTGAAAGTCGGAAATTTTTTGTAACTATATTGTAGATTTAAGCGAAAAAAGCTCATTCGGAAAAATGTTGGGATTTAGAAATATTGTTATTCCTTCAAATGTTAAAACAATATCACAGAAAATCATTGACATATTTAGGATTAATGTAATGAGTGTCGAATGTAATCTTGCACATCGGAATTATCATAATGGGAAGGAGAGCCACTCTATTTACAATTTTACTTTTAGTAATCCATTCGGGTTTCGAGAAACCATTGTTCCGGACAACGTTATATATTTTCCTCTAAACACTAAAAAAATACATTTTATCGAATTAAAAATAGTCGACCAAAATGGGGATTTAATAAATTTACGAGGAGAAAGGGTCTCTGCAAGATTACATTTGCGTAGAAAAAATCAGCGATATTCATATTAAAATTGTGTACTATATATAGACAATAAATGATTTTATTTGCTCAGTACAAATTTGTATATTGTCCCATAATAAACAGAATGATAGTTGATTCTTATAACAATGGTTATTAAATACAATAAATCATATATAAATAGGAATAATTTATTAAATTCGTGTAGTACTGCAAAATCTTTTAAAGACAATGGTTTAACAAAATCAAATAAAAATTTTTTACAATCCTTAAAATTAACTATTTTAAAAAATAATGGACGATAGCTTAAATGTATTGGAAACACCCCTCTTTGATAATTCCATAAGTAGATTAGAAAAACATTCATATTACCCTTATGCTACGAATACTTTTAACGTCAACGATGAAATTAGAATAACTGTACCCCAGTCGGAAATTTTAACTTTGCCCAGTGATTCATATATATATTTAGAGGGAACGGTTCTTTAAAATAGGGATCAAAGGCCCTCATCAACCGCCAAATTAGTAAACAATTTTGTGTCTTTTTTGTTTGAAGAAATTAGGTATGAATTAAATGGAAAAATTATTGAGTCATGTCATTCGCCCGGAATAGTATCTACGGTCAAAGGTTTGCTATCATTTTTAAGTGGCGAGTCGGCCATCCTTTCAAATGCGGGCTGGATCGTAGATGATACTTGTTACTATCATCTAAATGAGGTGCATTTTTCGGTGTGTGTACCTTTGAGAACATTATTAGGATTTAAAGAGGATTTCAAGAAAGTTATTGTTTTCATGAAACAAGGATTAGTTTTAATTAGAAGCAACACTAATTTAAATGCCATGTATGATGTAGGTACAGAGCCTGTAACATTAATCATTAAAAAAATTGTTTGGATAGTTCCCATTGTTGAATTATCGGACTACAGTAAATTAAAACTTTTACAAGTAATGGACAGTGGCAGAGAATTATCTATTTTCTCACGTCAATGGAATCTATACACAATTCCGGAATTACAAATATCAAAAGATTTTGATTGGGTAGTGAAATCTTCTACCCAATTAGAAAAGCCCAGATGTGTAATATTCTGTTTGTCTATTGATAAAAAGAATAATTTAAGAAAAAATATGAGCACATTTGATCATTGCAAATTGACAAATATTAAATTATTTATAAATTCGGATTGTTTCCCATATGACAATTTACATGTGGATTATGAGCAAAACAATTATTCCATCATATATGAGATGTTTGCGAATTTCCAACGTTCTTATTATGATAAAAAAACCAGCCTATGGTGGATAAAAAATTATTTAAAACAATTTGTCCCTTAGTCGTGTTTGACTTATCACGCCAGAAAGAACTGTTACATTCAAACTCCTCACTTTTAGATCTGCGCATACAATTTTCATTGAAGGAAAATGCCCCACAAAATACAACCGCATATGCCTTAATTTTATCAGACCATATATATTCATATTCGCCTCTAACAAAATTAGTCAGATCTATGTAATCGAAAACGATGAACATTGTAAAAAAAAACGATAAATCCAAGATCGGTTTTGTAGATGTTTTGGATTTCAATATAAATAATACCTATTTTCCTAAGGAATTAACTATTTTAAAGTCTTGTGAATGTGGTTGTGTTTCCTGCGATAAAAAATTCATAAAACCTTATTTATTTGAACCGGATATAAAATTTGAATATTTAAATAATCAAATTAAACACAGATACGTGATTGCACTAGAGAAATATGCGGCCTTAATTGGAATTGTAATGATAAACAGAGAAAAGGCTACTTTGACTACAAGTATTTTGTGGGAATTCTAAAAAGCGAATTAGAAAGTATGGATAAAATATTTGTCACCACCAGAGAAAAGGGACTATATCTACGACAATTTGTATTTTTATGCCCAACAGTCCTCAATATCGAAGGATATGATTTTAGTAACGAGGAAATAGGAAATTGTGGATATCACTGTATAATTAATTGTAAAAATTGTACAACCAGCATTGTATTAAAAATGCAAATTTATTATAATAACTTGTTTACGTGTCAAATTAAACCATTTTTATTGATATTTATTTGAATAAAATAAAAAAAATTATTTTAGCTATTGTTTTTTTTTGTGAACCCCTTTTTATTGCGAAATTATAATTAGAGAACAACTTTTGCTTTCAAGGTAAGGATCGGATGCCGACACTTAATATTCCGTGCCACAGTTAAGTAATGTGTCGTCATCTAATACATGTAAATTCTCACATGTGTCTATACATACGTCAATAAGATGACGAATGCACACGTGTAGTGAGCAGCGGCATTGGAGCATTATTTAATTTGATATTCATTTAACATCTGAATAACGGTATTTTTATTAATAATTGCAAGTGCTTTTCCTATACCTACACGTGTCATATTAATTGATATTCATTTAACTTTTGCAAATATTATTTTCAGTATTTAACTAATAACGCCATCTATTACAGATTGCTCAAACTTTATTTTCAAAAATAACAGCCTTTTTGGCGAATTTTTTTTACACAGTTGTAAATCTTCAACAGGCGAAACTTTTTTATAGGGGCTGTTTTTTATAGGGGTAGGGATTGGGGCTAGGGGTTGGATTTACAGCAGTATGACCTTTTTCCTCTACTAACATAGTAGTTCGGATAGTCGCGCCCCACATCCACTCTATAATATACTTGAAGAACGCCCCAAAGTATGAGGGCTAAAACGAGTCGGTCTGTACGGCGTTCATTGACCGCCACATTTGCGCCACCGCCACCACCACCACCATCACCAATTCGGCAGCGCCTTTAATCGACGAGGAATTGCTTAAGCTGCAAAAGCATTCGCATTCCAAGTCGTGCGGTGGTTTTGCGGACGCGACACAATGTCGTTACGGCATTCCCTTCTATCCGATGAAGGAGACGCGAATTTTAACGCCATTGCCGGACGACAACAACAACAATGCTTTGACCAAGCTGGCAGAAAAAGACCACCAGAGAATCCGCTTATATCTCATTGATGTGCCGCAGCCTAATTGTCATTGTCGTCGCGACAACACTCAAACAACTCGTGTAAATAGCAGTCTGGACTTTGATGGTTTTCTGCAAGTGCTGGACATGTCTTATGACCGTTACATGAATGCGCTTGGACCCATACTATTGCATCGCGTATATAATAAATTACATAAACAAGTCCAATCAGGGTCTGTCCAAGTTGATGGGGGAGGCGGTGCAACGCATAAAGTCGGGCGACGTGGACACCAAGGACAAACTGCGTCGTATCGGTAACGTTTTCCTTGGTGGTGAGGAGGTCTCTGCGCAAGAGGCCGCCTACCATATCCTCGGCCTTCGACAGACCAATTGCAGTCGCAGCGGGGTGTTTGTAAACACCTTTAGGCCAGTGCTCAGCGAATTGCCCGTCGACAGTGTCGACGTATTTCAAAAGAGTCTGTTGAAGCATTACGCCGATAGGCCCGACGAACTGGAGGACGTTTATTTGGCACCTTTCGCCACTGAGTTTACGTACGTAAACTTTACGGCCAACAAGCGTACTGTCCCCGAACACGGTGGCCCCTATTACACGCTAAGGGACCAGAGCGGTTACGTGCGTAAACAGGGCGTACGTAACATTTTACAGTTTCGCAATTTCTCCATTGCCTCCCATCCAACGAAATTCTATCGCGAGAATCTCATGTTGTTTGTGGGGTGGCGTGACGAGAATGCGGATAATATATGTGATATTATCACGGTGATATATAATAATCACTGTGTATACAATATACAATATATAAATGCATTATACATTATACAATATATAATGTATACACACATTGAAACTACATTTCTGTAAGCAAATATCTGTGGTAGTCAGATAGAGAAACCTCTACTAAAGGGGCAGACACTAGTTTGGTTATTTTAACCACTTATTTATATAAGATGGTTTGGTTATACAACCTACTGATGACAAAAATTAATGCGATAGTTTCAATGATCTGTAGTGGAAGAGTGTTGTGTTTTTATGTATTTTGTGTAGGTATATTTGTAAATTAACTTATAGCATTTCATAACATTATGTACTTCTTCACACATTATCAATTTTGAACGAAACTATGTTCTGCTTTAATCAAGTAGAATTATGGTTAAAATACAATTGATCACATTCTTTCTAGACCATTAGTCAGTAGAATATGTAATGTGACATGTGTGTATGGAGTTTCTTTTGAAATTGATTTGCAAAAATATATAAATACTTATACTCATAGACATGCGAAACCATAAGTACCTATGTCAGATAAAAATTATTTTGCATGTTTCGCATGTTCAAAATAGTTGATTTGTTATAGCTGTACTAATGATAATTATTACACAAACCATATTATAATATAATATGTTTTATTAAATTTGGCTATAACACTCACTGAACGGTTTGAGTTACATTTTTTATAAGATGTGCTCGGCCTAGGTTTTAAATGATATTCGCCCGTATAACTACTTCTTGTATTGTGTGTGATTCTTATTAATATAAAATACACTTATTATTAAAATGTGTGTTTACACGCAAGTTATAGATACGTAGTCTTTATCCACAATATTTTAAGTTTGAAAATCTATATAATGTAGGCTATAATTTCGTATTTTGAAATTGGCGCGTATGTAGAGGGCGATACGGGAAGAGGAAGTAGGCAGAACGAAAAAATGAAAGAAGGGTGTGAAAGAGAGCAATATATTTTTAAAAAGTTTTCTTGTTATATTTTCTGAAATTACGACCATTGAAGAAAAACCGCCCCATAGTTCAGAAGTGGGATACGTCCGCACACCCTACAGTGTAGTATTTTTTTCAAGTTTTATGGTTTATGTTAAGTGAAAAATGGGTGATCAGGACGATTTAGCAAATGGCAACTCGAATGCCGATCAATTACCTGAGGGGGATGGCTTCCAAGATGCCCGCAGTCAATCCTCAAGTCTAACAGGGTCCGTTGCCCTGAATTGTTTTGACACAAAAGGAGAATAAAGAAATTAGACTCTGTATAGATTACCGCGCTCTTAATGAAATCACGATTAAGGACAATTATCCGACACCGCTGATAGATGATCAGTTAGATCGTTTGAAAGACAGAAAATATTTTAGTTCTCTAGATTTCCGGAATGGATTTCATCACATACCGATGCATTCCGATTCAATTAAATATACATCGTTTACTACACCACTGGGCCAATTTGAATATTTGCGAATGCCATTCGGCTTAACGAATGCTCCTCGCGAGATTAATCGGTTTGTAGCACTCGTTTTTGACGATTTAATTAGAAAGGGAAAATATTGCTGTATCTAGATGATATCTTAATCGCGGCGGAAACTGTAGATGAGCATCTCGAGATATTGAAAGAGATATTTGATACGGCTGTGAGAAATAAACTTTGTTTTCAGTTTGATAGGTGTAAATTCTTGTTTAATGAAATTACATATTTAGGTTATTTAGTGAGTAAAGAGGGTGTACGTCTCGATCCTTCCAATGTCAGTGCAGTTTCACAATACCCAGTACCGCGAAATGCGAAAGAGGTTCAACGGTTTTTAGGATTAGCTAGTTACTTTCGTCGATTCATTCCTCAGTTTTCAGTGATAGCCAAACCGTTGTATGATTTGATACGGAAAAATGTTCCATATATATTTGGTAGATCTGAATGCGAAAGTTTCGAAACGCTGAAACAAAAATTAGTATCACCACCTGTGTTAAGTATATACTCACCTGAGTTGGAAACTGAGCTCCACTCGGTTATGGAGCGGTGTTGTTGCAGAAGCAAGTATTATAGTAAACGAACGACCCCATCCGAAGGGAAATAACATAGTTTCGAGTTGGAGTGTTTATCGGCGATCAACGCAATCAAACGATTTCATGTTTATTTATCCGGAATAAGTTTCAAAATTGTAACTGATTGTGACAGTTTTAGGATGACGCTAACTAAAAAAGATGTCAATCCTCGTATAGCCATGTGGGCCCTATTTTTGCAGAATTATAACTATACCATTGTGCATCGTTCAGCGAGTCAAATGTCGCATGCAGATGCATTAAGCCGTGCCCACAATATTTTGGTGTTAGAACCCAATACTATCGAACCAACGTTGTCTTACAAACAGAATATCGATGCTAATGTTACTGACATTAGATGGAAATTAGAGGTTGCGGAGGATAAACATTTTGAATTGCGAAACGGTTTAGTGTACCGTAAAAACAAAATAAATAATTTGCTCTTTTATGTGACAATCTGTATGGAACAGCAAGCATTCAAGAGCGGCCATGACGATTTGGGACATGTTGGTCAGGAAAAGACTTGTGAGTATATCTTGCGCACATATTGGTTTCCGAATTTACGCGGAAAAGTGAAAGATTACATCTCGATTGCCTTAAGTGTATTGTATTTTCTCTGACATCGGGAAAGCAAGAAGAATATTTACATTCAATTGATAGGGGCAAAGTACCTTTTAATATAATTCATATCGATCATTACGGTCCTCTTGAAAAGTCTGGTCGAGGTTAAAAATCCATTTTTGAAATAATTGACGGTTTCTTTAAGTTTATTCGCTTTTATCCGTGTAAATTGACGAAGTCAAGTGAAGTTCTAGTGCACTTAAAAAATTATTTTGCATCTTACAGTAAACCGTTACGGCTTGTGTCGGACAGAGGTAATTCCTTCACCAGTAATGGATTCTGAGAATTCGTTGAGCAAAATCATATTGAACACGTTCTAATTGCAACGCATGTACCTCGTAGTAACGCTCAAATAGAACGATCTAATCGAGTTTTGACACCGATGATGTCAAAATTAGCTGAATCAGC
Source organism: Silvanus unidentatus (assembly GCA_963930825.1). Lineage (NCBI taxonomy): Eukaryota > Metazoa > Arthropoda > Insecta > Coleoptera > Silvanidae > Silvanus > Silvanus unidentatus. The sequence goes on along the minus strand of CAWVOD010000039.1, from coordinate 409,869 downwards.
CGATAAGTGGGTAGGCGTGTTAAGTAAGGTTGAATTTGAAATAAATAATTCGATACACAAATCTCTTGGTAAGTCTCCGAGTCAGATACTGTTCGGGATTAATCAAATTGGTAAACTGTCCGACGGGTTACGAGTGTATTTAGATTCCATGCAGGAAAATGATCGAGATTTAATAGAGTTACGCGATTTGGCGGTTAAAAATATTGACAAAATGCAAAGATACAATGAGAGATATTACGATCAGAAGCGGAAAACAGTGACTAGCAATAATGTAGACGATTACGTAGTAATTAGAAATATTGACTACTAGTTCCAAAATGTAGAGGTCCTTTCGAGAATTCTTGATAATGATCGATTCGTGGTAGCTGACGTAGATGGGTTTCAACAGTCCCAGATTCCTTACGAAACGATTTATGCCCCGATCAGTTGAGATTGTGGACCGCCACAACGAGTGTTGTCTAGTGATTGTACTTGTCTGAAAAGAGAAGACTAGTGTTGATTTTATTTTGTTTATTTAAAGCTCTATTTTTATACTTACCTGATTTACTTTTTTGTTTCTTACCTGATTGTCTGTTGTACAACTTAGGTTTTATATTGTACTCTTGACTCTTGGTTATGTTCGATTTATGATATATGTTATATAAACTGTTTACTTATGTACTTACGATGTTTATTGAACATGTTAAACTCTGATGTGATTGTTTCGTTATGATAGTTAAGTTTATGCAATTTTATGATAACTTATATGTGATTAATGTTAATATTAGTTCACTCTTTATGTCTTATGTTAGTTAGCCAATTTATGTGATCGAGTCGATCCCAAAGTCAGGATTGGCCGAACTGTAGGCTATAATTTCGTATTTTGAAATTGGCGTGTATATAGAGGGCGCTACGGGAAGAGAAAGTAAGCAGAACGAAAAAATGAAAGAAAGGTTTGAAAGAGAGCAATATATTTTTAAGGTTTTTTGTTTTATTTTCTGAAATTATTGTGCGTCTGTCCATAAAACATACTGCAGTGTGTGATAATACAAATTGAACGTCATATGCATGTCATATGCACACTTGCGGGAGGCTGGATCGGGTGTGTGATTGGAGGAGATTATCGTCAAACGAATACGTTGCGAGGCACTTTTATCTCACTTTCACCCAAATTTGTAGTGGCACTGTTTGCAGTTATTTCATGAAAAAATTTGTCAAAACTGAAAGATGTGAATTAAAAAAAACTAACAAACAACGTCATAAATATGGCAATCTATCAGAAATGAATCAGCATTGGATAATTATAATACGAAAATTCATGATAAGTAAGTAAAATACTATTTTAAAACCCATTATATATTTATTATTTCTATTTCAGTATTGACAAGGAATAAAAGCGCAAAAATGGAAATTGTAAACTTTAGAAACAACTTGATGGACATCCATGGACAGTCTAATTTATAATTAATAATTGATTCATATTGATAGAAACAATTTAAATGATGAAGAAAATAAATAGCGTCATTGAAAATCAAAAAATTTTATTAGAAAAAGGTTAAAAACTAAAGAAAAACTTTGTTAAAGTAAGTTAAGAATAGAATAACATTGATACTTTTTCGTTTCATGTGAGGGAAAAGAGAATTGAGTATATGAAAATTATTATGGAAAAAAATGGCTTTTTTAATGAAAAAATGGATTCGTACATATGCCTGTGAAAATATTGTATGCGAAAAATATATACTTTTTTCATTAAAAAAATACATAAAAATCAACTTATTATATGTCTAATTAGTTAAAAGTCATCATTTAATAGACTTTGATATTAATTGAGTTTTTACGTTTAAAAATTCATTTTTGAATAATTTGTGGTGAAAGTTTTGAAGATTTAAAAGTTTTTTTTTTTGGTGACAACATGTGAATACCTACTTATTATTGTGCAAGTTTGGTTTGCGTAAGTATTAAAAATTTTTATAAAAATTCAATTTTAAATGGGAAATTTTTTTGATATGAATGGATTCATAGATTCATTTAATCAATTATATTTACATAAATATATATATATATATATATGTCTTAATTTAAAACAACATAAACGGTTTACTCTTAGTATTTGTAAATTGCACAGTAAATTAAATGATCTTACAAAGATATTAAATATTCATGAAAATATAATTATGTATAATAAATATTAGCATTCAATCGACTAATTTTTTAATGCACCTGTCTCCAATAATGACATAATACAAGCAAGTTACAAAGTATGTACTGTTTGTAAGCCGATAAATCCGAAATACGAGCGCCCAATTATTTGTTGATGGTGGTTGTGCAAGCAAGAGAATATCCAGTAAATTTTGTTAAGTTAAGCAGATTTTTATTTGATTGATTTTATTATCATCTAAACATATTCTTTAGTGGACTATGATGAAGACACAAAAAGGCACGTCTTCCTTCATCTATTAAATATAAGAACTACACTAACATATCCAATGTATTCGCAAAAAAATAGAACTCAAGCTGGTATATTCGATCGATCCTCTTTTGCTGTCATTATATACTATATGATTTATAATTTATTTGCCGGTTTTGACCAACATGAATTACAAATTGACACAATTTTTTCTCAAATGGCGGAATTGGGTCTGTTAGACTATAAAAAATCGAAAATTTTAATAACTCTACCTATGAAAGAAAATTAAGAACTTATTTTGAACATGATGATCAAACGTAATAACGGTCTTGACATATTAACCCTTGAATATATTGAAAAACAAAACATTATGTTTAAGTGTTTTGCAAAATATTTTAAACTTCCTACTGTAACTGTCGATCATAGGAATATCGAGTCCTCCATTAATCATATTTACAATTTCGGAAAATTCTTATACTTTCCTCAAACATTTTCGAATGTCAAATTATTTAAAAATTATGTGTGCGATAGCGGATATGACTTAAAATTAAAAGAAGAATATATATGTAAAAAAATGAAAACATTTTAATTTTTTATAAAGAAAGAGTTGTAATTCCTTTAAATTACTGCGGAATAATAATTGCCAGATCTTCAACTAATATGATAGGTGTTTTAAGAAGCGGATTGGTAGACCCAACATACAATGGAGAACTCGGCAGTGTGTTCATTGCAGATTCAGATTGTACATTGACAGAAGGACAAAGATTCACTCAAATTGTCATTTTACTAACCGCCCAATTGAAGACATCTCTAACACCTACAGAAGTGCTACCAAATATTGTGAGAAAAGCCTTAAGTTATGGCTCAAGTTAAAAATAATAAAATAATGGGATTATGTTATATCAACTATTATAAACTTATTAAATTCATATTATATTACACCTACATATTGAAAACAAATATAAAATAAAATATTATATAAACAACTGTCTTTGTTTAATTCGAAACCCCCCTATTGCTGACAAAAATATGTATGTATGTATATATATATCCTATATACACCTATACATATAACGTGATGTTAAGATCAAAGTCTTTGCAGAAATAAAAATGAATACGATAAGCGAGTTAAGTTCACAAACTATAAAGTTGATATTTCAAATTATTCTTTTTATAAGAATTAAAGAAGAATGTGAGAAATACATAAAAAAAGTTCAATGCGTGATAAATTTAATAAACCGATTTTTAAAAGTGAATTCAAGTGAATACATTAAAAGCACCGAAAATGCAAGTAAAATTGAAACAAACCTAGGGATATTAAAGGAACAACTTGAGACATTGAAGAATATTTTCATTGAAAAAAAGGGTGGAGGCGATGTATCAAAAAGTAATGGAAGACTAATATGGAAAGACCTTAAATCTATTTTTAAAAGTAGTATGTTAACCGGAATGGTCATAAATATATCATATAAAGACCCAAAATTATTTCTAAATAAGGCGTATCGCAGTGTTCAAATTAAAATTAAGAAAATATTTAAAAAAACTCCGGTGAAAGTGAACTTTGTCTTTTTGGGCAAATTTGTATTGCCTAGTACCGGAAAACAAGAGGTAAAATCATTTATGGTAGAAAATCACCTAATTGATAAAAATTCGGATTTCAAAACTATATATCAAACTATTGCAACAAAAATCTCAAATAATCTTGACGATTTTCAACAAAAAGAGAGCGGGGGCGATAGAAAGTATAATTAGTTTGAAGGCAAATATTAATAAATATGAACCCATTTGTTTAGGACAATCTACTTCTATTGAATTAAGTAACTTTTTAAAAAGAAAAAAAGCAATCATAAATGATCATAATAACGACTCTCTATGTTTTTTATATAGTATTTTAGCAACAAAATTTCACAACACGAATAATGCCAATAGAGTTTTCTCCTATAAACATAAATTAAAATATTTAAACTAAAAAGATTTTATCTTCCCCTTTACATTTGATCAAATACCCCAATTTGAAAAAAAACCTTCGAATAAATGTATACATGTGTTGATTAGATCCATTTTTTTCAAGGGTTATTTTATAGGAGTCCTGTAAATCAGGATTTTACTTAATAATATTTACATCAAGGAAGTACAATCCTGATTTACAGAACTCCTATAAATGTATACATGTATAAGAAAAAGAAGGTATACCCGATTATTATATCAAGAAATAATTCGGTCTTAAACAAAACAATACACCTATTAGCCTTAACAAAAAAAGTCGATTATGATTACAATTTTCCCAATAAATCAAAGAAAATATATCATTTTTGTTTAATAAAAGACCTTTCTCGTTTAATATCTAATCAAAGATTCACTAGTAAATCATCTAAAATACATGTTTGCGACATTTGTTTAAATTGTTTTTTAAATAAATCTATATATCAACAACACATAGAAATATGTATCTCAATATAATGATTGTAAAACCACTTTACCCGATAAAAATAATTCCAAACTCAAATTTAAAAATTTCCAATTTCAACAATTACAACCTTTTGTAGTTTATGCAGACTTTGAGGGTATATTGGAGAAAAATATTGTAGAGGAAGACATTTTACAAAATCACCGCCCCTATAGTGTGGCCTTTTATTTTAAATGTTCATATGACGAGAACTTATCCAGATTTAAATTATATAGAGGATTCGATTGTCCCCGCTGGTTTGTTAAAGAAATGGTGGCAATGTACTATGAAATCGATAAAATAGTTAAAACGCCCAAAGCTTTATTTTTAACAACACATCAAGAATACGAATTTAAGAATTGTAATATATGTCACATTTGTAAAGAACCTATTAAAGAAAATGAGGTTAAAGTAAAAGATCATAACCATTTCAATGGAGAATACAATGGTCCCTCACATCAAATGTGTAACTTAAAATATAAAAAACAAAAATATTTACCAATCATTATTCACAATAGTTCCAATAATGATACACACTTTTTTATTCAAGAATTAGCGGAATATGATAAAGGCGGCGTCACACTAATTCCAAGTTCAACTGAGAAATACATATCATTTCAAAAATATGTAATCAATAGTAGCATTTCCCTAAGATTTTTAGATTCCTTCAAATTTTTGCCTAAAAGCTTGGAGGATTGGACAACCAATCAAAAAAATTTGGAAAATGAGAGAAAAATTATAACAAAGTCTTTTGTACAGAACGAGGATGAATTTGAAATAGTTTGTAAAAAGGGAGTATTTTGTTATGACTACATAGACAATATTGGCAAACTTGATGACACCGTATTGCCCAGAATTGAATTATTCTATTCTCAATTATATGATAAGAATATTAGCGACGATGAATATAATCCCGCATTAAATGTGTGGAAAAAAATGAAAATAAAAAATTTGGGGGAATATATGGATTTATATCTAAAAACCGATACCTTATTGTTAGCCGATGTGTTTGAAAATTGTAGAAAAACAATCTTAAAAACTTAGTTTAGAGCTTAGTGATTAGTTCAAAGTAATTGTAAATATTCGGAGGCAAACAACAAATATATGCAAAATTATAATCCCGAAAGTGAATCTACATATTTATTTTACGGTGATTTTGTTAATTTTTACGGATATGTAATGACAAAACCGCTACCATACGGAGGATTTCAATGGGTGGACCCAACGTTAATAAATCTAAAAGAGTTACCAGATGAGGATTCGCCATATGGATATATTTTCGAAGTGGACATAGAGACGCCACAACAAATGTTCCATAAATACAAAGATTTTCCTTTTTGTCCCGAACACGCAATTCCTCCAAACGGAAAAGAGAAAATGTTAATAACAAGTCTTTATCCGAAGAAAAAGTATGTAATTCATCATGCATATTTAAGACAATGTTTAGAAAACAATCTAAGAGTTACTAATATTCATAGAGTTAAAAAATTCAATCAATCAAGATGGATGAAAGAATTTATTGAATTAAATAGCGAGTTAAGACGGAATGCGAATAGCACTTTTGAAAAGAATGGACAACTTGCATGCTACGGGGATTTAATTTTGAACTATATGTGTCGATAGAGAATGAAAATTCATTAGACACATATTTTTTTATTTATCTTAAATCTCAATAATAAGCGAGGAAATGCCAATTTTCTAAGCGCGTATCCCCATTTGATCCTAAAACAATAAAATTAGAGGATGCTGTATGAAAGAAAGCGACACATATGCTGACGAATATAATATCAAGAAAGATCGCTCCTATAAATTTAGACCTAGCGATTTTCGAACGCTTTATATTGACGAGCCAAACGACAGCACAAATAATTTAGATACTACAAGTATCAAGATAGATCTAGATTTAGATACGGTATTCGATGCACCGACCAAACCGAGACGAAGGTCATCTATGATGAGGACAACTCAAGCGGAGTCATTAGATAGGAAAGGCCCCCTCGCCGACATCACTAACATATCTGTGGTGTCACCATCAACATATTCATCAGAACCCTCTAAAATATATTAAAGGAAACATCATTCTTAGACCAAACAATGGAAAAAACATTTGAGCACATCCCCGGCGATGAAAGTTATATTTACGATGAACTACAACTGCAGACATCACCCGACACGGTACTTAAATCACCAGAGCTGGAACAATATTTCGATCAATTTAATCACGAATTACCTAGACATTATTTGATCGAAAGAATAAAAGATGTCAAAAACGAATATGATACTCCTTACGTTCGACATGACAGAGTTTTAGAAAAACTCAATTTCGGTGATAGTGTTATGACTTTTAAAGGTAAAGATATTATAGCCAATGATAAAATTTTTGACGGAAAGGAAGGTTTATATGAATTAATATTTAAAACAAAACCTAAAAATGCATTGATTACAAACAAAGATAGGAAAGCCTTTGCAGAGTTAATACTCCTGACTAATGCAAATAAATGGAATTTTCAAGCGAATGAACACGTTAGTGGAAATCGAGGTGAAAAATATGTAAATACAATTAAGCCAATAATGACCTCGATCGCCACCGCAGAATTCGATAAGAATTTCCCACGCATATCGATGCCTAGAATCTCTAGTGTGAGTGGAATTGCTCATCGGTTACGTCCTCCACATTTACGTGAGAAAAAAGGTGGGGGAATAAAAAGTAAAAGTATTTCGCTAAATAATATAATAAACGATAAATCTCAAGCAATTATGTCATATAATACTAATAGACCCCAATATGTCTATTTCAATGATGTGAATGAATTAGTTGACAGATTAAAGTTATTAATTGCAAGTAAACAAAGTGGGAACAACGGTATAATCGAGAACGAAATAGAATCGATATTTGAGGATTTGCGTGAGTCTAAAGTCATTGCATAATAGTATTTATAATGATAATAGCTAAAACAGAATGAACAATAAAAAAGTTATAATACAAGATGTTAAAAGAGATGTTGTCTTGGAAATTCACAAACCGGCCCGTAAAAATTTTACAAGGAGACAGGTGATCATGAGGGGCATTCGAGATCTTTATCAAATTGATTTAATTGAAATGGGACCATATTCGAAAATTAATAAAGGACTAAATTATATATTAGTGGTTATTGATACGTTTAGTAAATATGTATAGGCCCGAGGTGTTAAAACAAAATCCGCAAAAGATATTGTTTCAGTATTAGCCTCAATTATTAAACCTGATAATATTCCCAAAAATATACAATGCAATTTTGGAAAAGAATTCTATAATAAACAATTTTAAAATTTAATGAATAAACATTCAATAAATCATTTTTTAACTTATAGTACTAAGAAAGATTCGAACAATAAAAAATTATTATGGGCTGAGTTTAGCTATCGTAGAAATTACAAATGGCATGATATTTTAGATGGGATAAAAATGAAACCGATTGACGTAACTAAAAAAACAGATGGGAAACTGTTATCAACAGTGTAAAATAGAACTAAATACGCAACCACAAATAATCGTTTTAAAGTTGGAGATTATGTTAGAATAAGTAAATACAGCGAATTATTTTCTAAGGATTATAAACCGTCATGGTCTAACGAAATTTTTAAAATTTATTTTGTGAAATTAACCGACCCCACAACTTATATTCTTCAAGACGAAGACGGTGAAATTATTAAAGGTGGATTTTATGAACAAGAAATACAACTAACAAAATATCACTATATTTACCTTGCAGAGAAAATATTAAGAAAAAAACAGAATAGTAGAAAACTGTATGTGAAATTTTTGGGAGTTAATAAGAGGGGGTGGATAGATAAAAAGGATTAAGTTTAGTAGTATTAGAGTAGTATTTTAGTAGCAACATTTTAACGTCTATAAACATCAATAAAAACATATCGGTTTTGAATTATAAACTAAAATTTTTTCAAATGAACGGCTCCATGATTGAATCAGATGATTGGCATAAAATTATTGTAAATAAATGTAAAGTAGATGAAAAAAATACAAATTGCGACACTGTCTACCGGAATTCTCACAAACTTAAAAATATTTTAGATCGATCGGCCCCTTTGGATAACCCCTATAGCCAAATTTTCAGATTTTAATTATTTACCCTTTTCGAGGTTTTTCTAACTGACGGTTTGGAACGGAACACCCTGTAGGTTTCGTTTTATTAATAATTTTTATTTTCTCAATCAACTGTAAAAACATATATTTATCAGACCTCAAATTATGCAACTGTGAAAAAATTGAAACAGTAATTATTGTCATGTACTCTTTATTTATTCTACGTGACGAAAGCTGTTTGTTTCATCTGTAAATGTTCATCAATTTTAATCCAAGAAACTGTATTATTATTCAAAATTGCTGCAGAGAACAAATATAGAAATGCAGAAATACAGAAATAAAATGAACTTAAGACATATATTAGTTCACCTTGAAAGTATTCTCTTATGGGTAATCCTCACCACCCACAAACCAGTCATTGAAAAAATTTCTACAGGCTTATTTCATTTTCTTGACTAGTAACATAAATTGCAACTCGACCATAAAAAAACATTTAGAAATTTCCATTTCGTCGCTAATAATAGCAATTAATATGAAAAATTTGCTGATATTACTTAATTTCAATTAATTTCATATAGAAAAATTTAAAATGCAATTTACTATATATAGAAAGTAATCCAATTGAAAGAAAAATTAAACTTTTTTCTAAAGATACGCTTCATATAATGTCTGATATAAGTAATTGTTATTTTATTTAAATACATATCACTTTTGCTGATTTTTGTTGGGCTTTAATCAATTGTGCTTGAATTTTCGAAGCTGGGGCAGAGCGTCCCTGTTTAATTTAACATTCGAAATGGATTCTTTAAGTTCAAGTTTAATCGCCGAGACTAAAGCCTGTAATAATTCCATAAAGTCCGTTATTACGGCTTTTTAGAGGAAAAAGGAAAGGTTGCTCTCTTGTTTGAATCTTTTTTTGTTATAAATCTTGTTTAAGAATAAAATGTGTTTTACTTTCAGCTTACCGAATATTGTTATAAATAATAATAAACTAATGCACTTCATATTTAGTTATTAGCACAAATCAATTAAGGAACATGTTCACTTTAAAAAATGTGCACTCACAATACGAATTTTATTTATAGCAAATAAAAATTTTGCATTTCAAAAATGCGGGTCACGTTCGCGTGGTCAGTCGACTTAAGAATTAAAACCAGCAACTGGTTTCTTGTAAAACTAACTAAGGAATATGTGATGACCCAGTCTTTCTTCGACTAACGGTACCAATGTTAAAGAGTTTGATATGAATGCAAGTTTTTTTACGACTAGTCTCTACACACTAATTACGCTATTGGACTAATATAACAACAATCACATAGTGAGAACATCAATTTCGGCCAAATTTTTCACTGAAATTAAACATGAAATGGATACGGTTTTAGATTACAACACATGACCTTCGCAATAAATATTTGTTGATGCCCACACCTGTAATAAAACAATTTGTTTTAGCGTTTCTATTTAAGCATTTTGCTCATTTTTATTTAATTATTCAATTAGCAACATTTGTGTAATTATTCACTTTTAAATACAACCCGTTTTGTAAGATTTTAGAAAGTTTTTTGATGACACATACTGGTTGGATTGACAATACGCTAAATGCAAATGAATAAAGGTACAAGTAACTTAGTTTCATTAAAAGTTTATTTAAAAACGAACGATATTTGAAACTCACATTGAATGAATGGCACTAGAAAATTTTTTTATAATTAAATGAAGAAAAATTTTAAAACTTGAGATGAGTAATAAATATGTTAAGAAGGAACAAAACAAACATTAATATAACTTAAAGCTATATAAATTATGAAATATCGGTTGAGTGGTGTACCTAAACAACACAAATGAAAAATTCTCTGGAAATCAAAGCACTATCACCGATTACTGAAACTTATATCAAAGTGTGGTCTGCAATCAGTGATAAAAGCAAACTTGTCAAATAACGTAAACTTAAATAATGTTCTAGAAAAAAAATGCTTAACTAAATTTAACAGGTACCTAATTTCAAGAAACGCACTTACTAGACAACCCTAAATTACGGAACAAAACTGAGAATAAATGAACAATATTTTGGCGAGTATTACAAAAATAATACTCGCCATAATAAATTTTGTTTTACTTTTTGTGTCTCGCTATTACCTGAAGTTGAAGCATGTGCACCTGTCACTTCAGTAACTTTTTGCAGTTCCTCCAATTGCTTTTTCATTTCCTTTAAATCGCGTTCGTTCATTGTAAAAGTCGAGAAGTCTGCAGCAATGGATTAGGTGGAGTAGGTTCCTTTGGAACAGTTGGTATTTCCACATTGTGTTCCTTGAGTAGTTTTAAGTAAGCGGCACGTTCGTTTTGGAAACGACCACACAACGTCTCCAAACTCTATTTGACTCGGTTAAATTTACAACCGTTGTCATGGTGCCATAAATCTTCGCTTGCCATTTACCAGACCCTTTCTCTAATTCCGTGATGTGTTTAGACATTTTGTCGAAATTGCTTTTGAAACGAACAAAAATGTCGTTACTCTTCAGCATTGCACCCTCAATTCCGCTGTATTTTGATTGATGGGTATTCAAGCTCACTTAAAGCTTGGTACAGTTGTCTTCACTTTTCTCTAAATTACCTGTTAAACGAGCACGCTCTTCTTAGCTGCAACTCAGCTGCAGTGAGTTTGCGTTTCGTCTCCTCTTCTCTCGCTCTAGTTATATTCTACTTCTGAAAGTAAACATATAAGTCAGCAATGAAATCAATACAGAACTTGTGTCTTACTTTAATTTGTTTATTTCGTCTTGGGAGCTCCCGACAAATGCTCTCCAATTGTCCTTTAACAAGAATATTTCTATTCTGATCCTCTTTCAACATATCACTTTCTCTTTGTAAATGAGTCACCTCTCTCTTCCATTGTTAAGTTATTTAGAAAATTCGTTTATATCCGCGAATATATCGTTGTATTTCTCTCCTAAAGCATTCAAAAGGACTTTTTCATTCAAATTTTGAGTAGCTTTAACCAATTTACGACCACACTTTCGTGTCAGGCAAATTGTATTTTGTCATTGACGGGGATCTATTCTTAGCACCAGTATTGGAAACCGGTGCATCATCAGAGACTTCGTCAACCTCAGTCTCTTTAGGGACTTTAGGATCGTGTTCAGAGGAACCATCCACCATCGTTTTGAACATCACTTTCCTAAAGAGCAGTAACAAAAACTAATGAAACAATCGGTTTTATTTGAATTTAGTTCCAAAGGCTAAACTGAGCAAAAATTTTGAAGTTTGCATATAGGCAAACCAACATACCGACCTCCCAACGTTATAATATACAAGCCCACACAGAATAAAATTCAATAAGAGTCTAGTATTGTCAAGCTATACATAAATATCTGTTCATTAACCTGACGTAATGGAAAACTAATACAACTAAAACATCTTATACATTAAATGCAAATTATATGCATAAAAATTATTCTTACCGAAGTGTTACTGGCCATTGTTTGATAAATTGTTAGCCAGCTGAACATCTAGCCATTCTGTCGAAATAATATTGGCTAAACACGTGCAAGTAATGGAATTACAAGAAATTTGACGCCGTTTTCTGAAACCACGAACAGACTGCTGTTATAAAATGAGTTCGAACATACTATTCTCTTGATGGCACCTTTAACCAATTCTATTATCGACTTGAACTAAAATAGCCGCTGAACAATAGTAGAGGAAAAAGGTCATTACTGCTGTAAATCCAACCCCTAGCCCCAATCCCTACCATAATCCATAGCCCCAATCTATACCATAATCCATAGCCCCAATCCCTATAAAAAAACAGCCCCTATAAAAAAGAATTCCCTGTTGAAGATCTACCCCTGTGTAAAAAAAAGTCGCCAAAAAGGCTGTTATTTTTGAAGATTAAGTTTGAGCAATCTGTAATAGATGGCGTTATTAGTTAAATACTGAAAATATTATTTGCAAAGGTTAAATGAATATAAATTAATATGACACGTGTAGGTATAGGAAATGCACTTGCAATTATAAAAAAATACCGTTATTCAGATGTTAAATTAATATCAAATTAAATAATGCTCCAATGCCGCTGCTCACTACACGTGTACATTCGTCATCTTATTTACGTAGGTATAGACAATTGTGAGAATTTACATGTATTAGATGACGACACATAACATAACTGTGGCACGGAATATTAAGTGTCGGCATCCGATCCTCACCTTGAAAGCGAAAGTTGTTCTCTAATTATAATTTCGCAATAATAAGGGGCTCACAAAAAAAATCAATAGCTAATATAATTTATTTTATTTTATTCAAATAAATATCAATAAAAATGGTTTAATTTAACACGTAAACAAGTTATTATAATAAATTTGCATTTTTAATACAATGCTGGTTGTACAGTTTTTACAATTATTTATATAGTGATATCCACAATTTCCTATTTCCTCGTTATTAAAATCATATCCTTCGATATTGAGAACTGTTGGACATAAAAATACAAATTGTCGTAGATATAGTCCCTTTTCTCTGGTGGTGACCAATATTTTATCCATATTTTCTAATTCGCTTTTTAGAATTCCCACAAAATACTTGTAGTCAAAGTAGTCTTTTCTGTGTTTATCATTACAATTCCAATTAAGGCCGCATATTTCTCTAGTGCAATCACGTATCTGTGTTTTAATTTGATTATTTAAATATTCAAATTTTATATCCGATTCAAATAAATAATGTTTTATGTATTTTTTATCGCAGGAAACACAACCACATTCACAAGACTTTAAAATAGTTAATTCCTTAAGAAAATAGGTATTATTTATATTGAAACCCAAAACATCTACAAAAGCGATCTTGCATTTATCATTTTTTACAATGTTCATCGTTTACGATTACATAAATCTGATTTATTTTGTTAGAGGCGAATATGAATATATATGGTCTGATAAAATTAAGGCATATGCGGTTGTATTTTGTGGGGCATTTTCCTTCAATGAAAATTGTATGCGCAGATCTAAAAGTGAGGAGTTTGAATTTAACAATTCTTTCTGGCGAGATATGTCAAACACGACACAGGGACAAATTGTTTTAAATAATTTTTTATCCTCCATAGGCTGGTTTTGTTTATCATAATAAGATCGTTGAAAAATCGCAAACATCTCATATATGATGGAATAATTGTTATGCTCATAATCCACATGTAAATTGTCATATGGGAAAAAATCCGAATTTATAAATAATTTAATATTTGTCAATTTGCAATGATCAAATGTGCTCATATTTTTTCTTAAATTATTCTTTTTATCAATAGACAAACAGAATATTACATATCTGGGCTTTTCTAATTGGGTAGAAGATTTCACTACCCAATCCAATTCTTTTGATATTTGTAATTCCGGAATTGTGTATAGATTCCATTGAGGTGAGAAAATAGATAATTCTCTGCCACTGTCTATTACTTGTAAAAGTTTTAATTACTGTAGTCCGATAATTCAACAAAAAGTCTAAAAAAAGATAAAGATGGTGGGTGGTGTTACCGGTTCGGAAAATTCTCCCGTTAATTTCTCGGTAAACAAGTGCAATTATTGTTCAGCCGTGGTTAAAGGTGATCTAAAATGCGAGGGGTGTAATATAAGTTTTCACCCAGCGTGTGCAGTAAGGGTAAAGGGCCTCAAAGTTAGGGGTCGTGTTAAACTTCAATGTGCCGCCTGTGTTGATGTTCTAAACTCTGGTGCGGATACTGATATCCTTCGTAAAGAAAATGAACTGTTAAACCAACTTGTGTTACAAGCATTTACTACTCAAGATCTTTATTTGGAGAAAAATGGACTTTTAGAAGAAAAAATAGCTTCACAAGCTGAAAAAATATCTAACCTCAAAATTAGCTCATGCAAAAAAGGCGGTAAAACCAAATTCAGTGACCTACAACACTAACAACTGCATGTGCAATGGAGAAGGTGCCTACCCTAAACGTCTTCCTGGCAACTTAAAGATTCCTTCTTCTAAATCGTCGCAGTGATTACAGAGTCCTACAACAAATGTCATGCTGTCTTCGAGTAATTTAAAGAAATCTGTAGATGTTGCCACTACCGCTGCTGCTGTGGCTACTACTTTACCACCATCTTCACGTCGTGTAGCGGAACACAATCCTGAATCTCATTTCTACGTACAGGCGCAAGGAGATAACCCTACTTTTGATCTGTCAGTTGGTAATCCAACACAAATAGTAAACAATAATATTTTGAATAATACTACATCGAGCAATGCTCCTAATTATAAAAAAGCCTCGGATAAAGCGAATAACTCTGATTCAGAATGGCAAATGGTTGTTCGCAGAAAACCTAATAAACAAAGAAACAAGTCTAATATCTCTATTGTAGGTAGTAATGCTAGCAATAATGTTAATGTTGCTCCGAAGAAAGCCCTTCTATATGCCTCGAGATTTGGACCAAATCTTACATGTAATGATGTAGTGGAACTTCTAAAGGATTCATTTCCTGAAGTCATTTGTGAATCAGTCCCTTCAAGATATCCGGAACACTACAGTTCTTTTAAAATAGTTATTAACTTGAGCAATTTGGAAAAAGCAAAGAACAGTGACCCTTGGCCTGCAGGGGTTTATGTATCGCGTTTTTTCCAGAAACGACAACAGAAAAAACAGTACGATTGAGTGCCATTACAGAATCTATTAATAAAAGTTCCATAAAAAATCTATGTGTTTACTATCAAAATGTTAGCGGGTTATACGCTCTAAGCTGAACATTTTAAAAAACAAACTAGTTTTAATTACTATGATGTGTTGGTCTTTACCGAATCAGGTCTTAATAGTGATTTTATTAACTCTGAGCTAGGTCTTGATCTGTTCACTATTTATAGAAAGGACCGTGATTGTTACACCAGCCAATTCGAAAGATTAGGTGGAGTATTAATCACTGTAAAGAAAGACTTTCATAGTGAAGTACTTTTCTCAACTATTAGTTTGAGTCAATTTTTGTGCTAATTGGTTATGGCAGACAAAAAGCCATTGTTGGTGCCTTATATATTCCTCCGAGCTCATCTGTTGAATCGTACAACTCACTTGCTGAAAGTATGGAAGAAATTGATGATTCTCATCCCAATTTTCCCCTTTATTTGTATGGAGATTTTAATCTTCCTAGATTAGTATGGAAAAATGAATAATTGGCCTGCAAATCGAAGCATCTTCCACTCTTAATCAAGTTTGTTCTCTTATGAACTTATATCAGTGGAACTTCATTAGAAACCAACGCAATGTAACCCTGGATCTTCTATTCTCTTCTAATAAAGTTGACTCAACTGTTACAGATGCCTTATTAATTCTCGATCAGCATCACCCTGCTTTCCACACAGAACTGCCGTTCGAATCTGAATATCTACGAGACATACTTACAGCTGAAGGCTACTATCATGATTTTCACAATGCTGACTATACCACTTTAAAAGAATTCCTTGGTTCTCAAAACTGGGATAAGATATTAGCTAATCTTTCCTTTGAAGATATGTTAAATGTGTTTTATTTTATTTTACACTATGCCATTAGTAACTTTGTTCCTTTAAAGAAAGTTCAGTCCGCCTCTACTTATCCCAAATGGTACTCTACAGAGCTTATAAGAACTGTAATAATGAAGAAAATTGCCCTCAAAAAATACAAAGCTTCACTCTTACCTCAGGACTATAGTGAATTTAAGAATTTAAGAACTCGTTGTAATAATTTAGCTGATATGTGTTATAATAATTATATATTAAATATTGAAAATAATATCCCGTTAAATATAAAATTCTTCCGGAAATTTGTAAATGACAAAAGAAAAATCAATGAATTGCCTAAAATTATGATATTTAATGGTAAAAAACTCATAAATGGTGAGCAAATCGCCAATGGATTTGCTGATCATTTCGCGTCTGTGTACAGATCTAGTAGAGACGTAAATTTTCCTAGAATTCATTATAGTCGTCGTTTTCATAATTTCAATATTCCTAGTATTAACCTGCAGGATATTTTTGACAAATTAAGTACTCTTAAAAGTAATCCTAATTCTGGCCCTGACGGTATTCCGGCCATTTTATTAAAAAATTGTTGCTTCATTTTGTCTAGGCCCTTGTGTTTATTGTTTAATAAATCACTAAATGAGGGTAAGTTTGCTGACATTTGGAAGGTTAGTTTTATTACGCCCATTTTTAAATCTGGTGATAGAGCCGACGTCAAGAACTATCGCCCGATATGTATTCTTTCCACTATTCCAAAGGTCTTGGAGAGCATTGTTACAGACAAACTATCTACAGTTTATAGAGAACTAATAATATCCAAACAATATGGCTTCGTAAAAGGACGTTCAGTTGAAACAATCACTAGATAATAAAACGTGACAAGGCCATTTGCGTCGCACACTGTCATGGCGGCCGAGGGGTTTTTGCCGTTTTTCGGGGGTTGCGGGTGTGTCAAAGTCTTATTTTATTCGCCTATGCACAGCGGGGGGATGCAAGGGATTTTTCTATAATTTACGCCGATTTTTTACGCGTGCAGGAAACTCAGATAGTTAGGGACAAATTTTTTCTTGCATCCTCTCTTAAACAATTGGAATCGCCTCTGGATCACAAACAAGTGCACCGAGCACAGTGACATGTTGGCACACCTGACGCCAAAACGTCAAAAAATTTAAATGTCAACGCGAAATCTAATGTCACCGCAGACAGAAAAAACGAGAAAAATCGCCGAAAATCGCAAGAGGAGCACCGAAAAACTCCTAAAACGTAAGTAAAAAACATTAAATAATCCATTTATATAGTAAAAATTGTTTCAGGAGCGAAAAACGGCCAAAGAAAAATCGACAAGTCGGAAAAAAGTCCGTACAGGGGCCGTGAACGATGAAAATCGACCGAAAACCGCTCCAAACCCCGTCGCTACGATAAACAGGTAGGTGGAAACGGGTCAACACGACCATAGTTACGCTATTTTTCAATTTCAGGAGCGAAAACGACAAAAACTTTCAAACTGCCCAAATTCAAATTCTGAACGGATTTAAGCGACCAAAAGACGTCAAACGTGAGTACAAACAAATTATTTAACAATATATAACAGTCATTTTCCGTTTCAGAGCAGAAAAACGGCAAAAATTGCAATTATCGCGAAAAAAGTCGCGCAAATGTCAATTTTTGCCGTCGCCAAACCAAAATAAAAAAAAATCACCCAAAAGAACCGAAAACCATTGGAAAACACATAAAAGGTAAGCGCTTATCGATTTGCAGTCGATTTCAATTAATTTCATTCTTTTTTTCAGGAAAAAATCCTCAAAAAAAGAAAAAATCCAAAAAGTGAGGTTATCCGGCCGAAGTCAGACAGAAATCGCTGGCCCGTGGTCTGAAAAACGACTCCTGAGGACGGAAAAGGCACCAAACAGATGCAGAGTAAGTAAATCTATCAGAACAACGAAAAATATTAACGATTTTTATGTTGCAGGAGCAAAAAAATGCAAAAAATGGTGTTTGAAGGATTTCGGTTCGATCGAACGGTTTTGAAGCGGACAATTTTTTCCCAACTGGCTCTACACATCACTTAATGGACACGGGTGAGTTAAGCGCACCAATTTAAGAGCGTTTATATAATTTTTTTCTCTGTTTAGGTGCTGAAAACGCCGTTCGAAGGCGTTCAAAGGCGTTCGAAGGAGACCGCAATTGTTTGGAAGTGCCGAAAATCGTCCAAAAGCGTTCGCAAGTTGCTTCCAACGACTACAATTGGATACAGGCGAGTAAAACACACTCATTTATACACGTTCCATAATTTTTTTTCTATTTAGGTCCAGAAAATGTCATGCGAAGGCGTTCAAATGGCAATGAAATCGTCCACATCGTCGAACGATTACTAATGCATACAGGTGAGTATAACAGAAACGTTCAAGCTGTCCTAATAGTTTTTTCTTTTCTTAGGGAGAAATATGACGTTAAAAATGGATGCAAAAATCGTGCGAGGGACCTGGGGACCAGTAATCGCTGCCGGACGTGAACTCGCCGCTGAAAACGCACCGCCAGACGTGCACCTCGACGAGCAGAGCGCAGGAAACTCGCTTTGCGCGTCGCTCTCTTCCTCACTAGATGTTTTCGTGAGCCGCACGCGAACCCGTTGCCTCGCAGAGGCAACGATCGAGCGTGAGCGAGATGCCGTGATGCAGAGAGCATCCTTCGGACACTTTTGACTCTCTCTACACTGTCCGCATTGCTCGCTTACTCGCTAAAAACTTATTCAGGTAAATATAAATTAACAAAGGGTTTTTATTGGGTATGGCCTTATGGCGAGTCCCACACTATTAGAAAGTGATCAATTCCTGATCACTTTCTAATGTGCATAAAAGCATTTTCCCTTTTAAATCAAAAAAAAAAAAATCTCTTCGAGGACGAAATGGATCAACCGGATATATTATGGACGGATGGACATCGTGCCGGGCCCAAATTCGATCGGAACGATGGTGGAACTCTTTGCAGGACCTGAGAGTAAGTAAATTTATTTAGATTTTGCGTTATTACTTTGTTCTAGGTATTCAAAAGAAAAGAAACGAAACTGCATGTCGCAATTCCCGTTAAAGAATCCACTGATACATCTTTACACCGTTCTAATCTTATAATATGTATACTTATATGCGATTGTAATCAATTACCTAATATTTGTACTTTTTTATTCACTAATAAAATTAATTAATTAGCCCTAAACGATCTTTTTTATTTTATTAACCTTTTCATTTATAGAAACAAAAAAAAAATCAACTAGAACATTTATTAACAATAGCTATATATATTATTTATTTTTAAACATAACAACATGTGTTTTTATTGATTAAATCTACAATTCTCTTTATTTTGCTTTTAAATTAATTTTCTTGATCACTGTAATAATTTTTCTTTGCTTTCTAAAACCAAACATTTACGTATATATGTATTATATAAATAACAATTATATATTTAAAATTACATACTTTTTTTCCTGGTTCGACTTGATTTGAATCTTTAGCTTCAGTTCGTGCTCCCACATTACTTTAAATTTTTTTTTCGTCGTTTCTCCCACGACATTTTCGGACTTTTCAATTATATTATTTTCTACCTGCACTTTTCCATCTTCACCAATTACGATATTCATCGTTTCAACTGTTTCTAAAACAACAATTAATTTAAAAATAAATAATTAATAATTAATAAAAGAAATTACTCACTTATCGTGGATTCTGCCATTTTCGCTAAATTAAAATTTCATAGCAATCTTCAATTTAAATTTATTGCAGGTAATTGTAAAAAATCCCTAATGTATGCAACCCAATATGCATTTAGGTTTTTATTTTTTTTCTCAAAAACTATTTAAGATGGAAACATGATAATTACATATTTGAATTCAGGGCGCCGAGACGCACCTACATGAATTTTTGTAGCATTTCAGGACTTCATGGGACGCATCTATGATTTTTTTAAATTTTCTAAACGTTGTAAAATATTGCATTTTCTCAGTTTTTATTTTTTTTCTCAAAAACTGTTTGAGATGGAAAAACCACAATTACATATTTGGATTCCGGGCAGCGAGATAGACCTATTTGAATTTTTTCAGCATTTCAGAACTTCATGGGAGGCTTCTATGATTTTTTTCAAATTTTCCCAATCGTTATAAAGTACCGCAATTTCCAAGTTTTTATTTTTTTTCTCGAAAACGATTTGAGATGGAAACACTATAATTACATATTTGGATTCCGGGCAGCGAGATAGACCTATGTGGATTTTTTCAGCATTTCAGAACTTCATGGAGCGCATTTATGATTTTTTTTAAGAAAATAACAAGATTTTTACGCGAAAAATTCACTTGAAAATGCACTTTTTTTGTTTACGGACCGATTGTCACGAAAAAAATCAGCCAGAGAGACCGCATGATGCTGATTACAAATATGCAATTGGATGTGCTCTAAGTCATATAGTTTTTCTGGAAAGAATTCTCAAAAATTGCATAAAATGCAAAATTTCGCCTTTTAGGCCGAATATCTTGAAAACTAAAAGACTTTTATTAAAAAATTTTTCACACATTGTTCTTAAAATTCCAAGATCTATATATAGGATTTTTTGCAGAATTTTAGAGCCACTTTTCATTTTATATGTTCAATATTCAACACATTTTCAATACAAATACCTTGGAACATTTTGAAATATGATTTTTTTTCGGTTTTTAATTTTTTTCTCGAAAACTGTTTGAGATGGAAAAACCACAATTACATATTTGGATTCCGGGCAGCAAGACAGACCTATTTGAATTTTTTCAGCATTTCAGAACTTCATGGAAGGCTTCTATGATTTTTTCAAATTTTCCCAATCGTTATAAAGTACCGCAATTTCCAAGTTTTTATTTTTTTTCTCTAAAACGATTTGACATGGAGAAACAATAAAGAAACATATTTGGATTCCGGGTAGCGACACAGACCTATGTGGATTTTTTCAGCATTTCAGAACTTCACGGAGCGCCATTATGATTTTTTTTAAGAAAATAACAAGATTTTTACGCGAAAAATTTACTTGAAAATGCACTTTTTTTGTTTACGGACCGATTTTTACGAAACAAATCAGCCAGAGAGACCGCATAGTGCTAATTACAAATATGCAATTTAATTTGCTCCACCTCATATAGTTTTTCGGGAAAAAATTCTCAAAAATCGAACAAAATTCAAAATTTCGCCTATTTGGCCGAATATCTCAAAAACTTAAGG